>JANSTT010018592.1:0-13486 GCA_026745375.1 Platyura marginata
TTTTTTATTTTTTCTTTTTTTAAAATATTTTTTGTCTTTATTTCTATTTGTATTACAAGTTAAAAGCATATTACATTAGGGTCCATTACCCAAATTTAATAATAAATAAATACCTAGTTTTACATAGAATCCGAATCACCCGAAATCATACTCAAGTCTGTGTGAGTTGAATCCGGAAACCACCGTTCTAAATTCAAACATTTGTTTTAGCATTTAAATTTTAAACAGAAAACACTTCAAACTTGAAATATTTATAACAAACGGACACACACAACGTATTTGTTTCTGTTTAGCATTTAAATTTTTCTTTTAATGTATAGACATAAAAAACAGACCGAATTTAATCAAATAAACTCTCCACAAAATTTACCTTTAACGGGTCCTGTGTAAAGCATTAAGCCCATAAAGAAAAAAAAATATAATTTCAAAGGATCATTGTTTAATGGAGAACAATCAAGTGGAAACATTTGAATTTAATCTTGTTTGTAGGACCTATGAGAATCTATTCAACTGGTATGAAAATTGTGTAATATTTTACAGAAATCTAATGGAAATTGGTAAAATTCTAATAAACATTGGTAGTTGAAGTTTCTGGTTAAGTTGTTTGATAAAATAAGTACAAATATAGATTATATCAGATCCATAAAATTAATCTACTGCAAAATATTTAGATACGAGTACATAACTGATGGATGAATTATTTTGTCGTTCGGTTTTTTAGCTATAACTTTAAAAATTATAACTACGTAAAGACAGTAAAACTTATTCTAGTAAAAATTTACGCATCAAATTGTTACCGAAATTTTAATTTAGGGGAAAGTCGGCAATAAAAAGTACCTACTAAACAAAATGAGAGTGGACAAGAAATGTTTGGGTTGTATTATTTATACAAGATTATATAAGATTCGGGTTGTATTATTTATACTTAGCACGATTGTCTCACTGCTATAAAATTCCGCCTAACAGCCTTCAAAATATCTAGTTGCGACCTATGGGTACGTCCACAATGAACGCCGATAACGCTTGTGTTTATTGCTTAGGCCTCTTGCGCTTATGCTTATGACGGCTAAAGCAATATGAGTGCGCATAGTAAAAGCTTATATCAGCCTACAAGTAGTAGTAGGCCTTTGGTAAATTAAAGAATTTTTTTCAATATCAAGTAGTTTTAAATATTTCTTCCATTTTTATATGAACAATTTTCAAATGTCAAAATAAGTCGCCGGCATCAGCGAATAGAAATATGGATACGTGCACATTGAACGCCGATAGCGCTTGTGCTTATTGCCGACAACCAGCAGCAGAAATATCATCATGTATTCTTATTGTGGTTCGCACAATAAGCGCTTGTACTTGTTGCTATTGATGGTTGCCAGCGCCTACCAACTTACATCAATTGGCGTTCAATGTGCACGTACCCTATGAGTTGTTGCCAATGAATTAATTTAGTAAACTAAAAATTGCAATTACTTAGTGAATTCTGACCAACGATATAATACTACAATTTAGATATTAAGATATATGTAGATAGATGTTAAATATGTTAAAAGATACATAATGCATACCACAATTTCTTGGAAATTAATAGAATTTTAATGACGTACACACTTAGCTAAATTCCATTTTTCATTATAGATTTTTAATGGTTTTCTTATTCTACAATGCTTTTTGTATTCTTCTTCTTCTTCTTCAAAAAAAGAAAAAATGATAAATGTTTAACGTAGGAAAAATGCATTACCACATATATAGAACAAGATGCTTTTTGGACAGTTACCACTATAGAAAAGAGCTTATTTAATTAAGATGAACAACAAACCCGTTACGAAGCAAATTTACATTTTGTATCCCTTGCATAAAATCTTGTACAAAGTGGCTTGAAACCAAGGAAATAACAATAAATTATCTATCATCATATGCATCTACATCTACATATGTATGTATATTGTACATACATACATGGATCTGCATAATGCATTTTAATTTATTTACAAACAATTTATGTGACGATGCAGAAATATATAAATGGACCCATTTAAGATATTATTCGCCTTACGGAAGAAGAAAAAATTTATATTTTAAACTTTAGTTATCAACATTAATTTCTGCTGACACATTCTGTCCAAAAGAAAGTATGTCTTTGCCCACAGGCTATCGCACACCTGTCATTCTGCATAATATGTTTATAATTAATATAATAAAAATGTTTTTTTCTTCACAATTTTGAACTTTTTTTCTTTTGTCTATCAAAGGTGTGATTTAGTAAAAGTTAAATCTGATGTCATATGTAAATACGGTAAGCGGCAACAATGTTCAAATAAAATTTCGCTTAGATTGTCATTTATATTATTAGCAAGAGCAAATAAATTTCATAAATTTATTTTCAAGTGTGGTTCTCATTAATAATAATCTTGATTTTATTGTCTTTTATCCATAAGACTTAACTTATGCAATAGCTACACCTTAGCCTAGTTTTTAATTTTTTTTTTTTTAAGTTTTTTGCTAGGGTGTGTCTAGACCAAAATCAAATGAATTGAGTTGACGATAATTTATAATAATTAAATTGTGTATAGTTAAGTAAGTAATGATTAATTATATATTTTTAGTAAATTTTGATATAAATTGTGTAGTTAATGATCAGCTATTATGTTTGGCATGGGTTTAAGATTTGCAATATCTCCAATACATACTCAAGGATAATGTAGAAAAAATATGATTAAATGATTCTTTTTTTTTTTAAATAAATTATGCATTTTTATAAATTCAAAAAATTTCAATTCAATATCTGTTCGCTGATGGAAATTCCTGAACGTTAACACGTTTGGCCCTAGAAGTATAGTTTTTTTTAAAATGACATCTATACGTTGGGCGTTGGACGCCAAAAAGGTAGTTTTTAATAGATTTTTTTTTTGTTAAAGGAGAAGTTAAAAAAAAAAACTGAAAATACTAAGAATTTTTGGTTTTAGTTATAATTATTTTCAAAAGTATCTAGAAAGAAAAATCATCGAAGCAGTAAACAAAAAACAACATAATTATGCATTCCTTTCGAAATATGTAATCGATTAAATTATATTATATTAGAACGAGATTCAAAAATCCAAAAACCTGTGCTGATGCCATCATAAAACCTATGTAAATATTACTAAAAAAAGAAAAAGAAAAAAAGACATGCATAAAATTATCTTATATACTTAGGTATGTACCTACCTATCCATCGAAAATACCACACATAAATATTATTTTCACTTCAGTGAACAGAACGTATTCGGGTATTTTGAAATATTTCTGTGCCTTACAGCAGAAATTCAGGTTTTTCAAAGGTTCATGATCAAGGTTCAAAACCACATACGAGTACGGAATTCACAAGCATGATAATATTCATGTGTGCATACGAATGTGATCTGTTCTTCAGCCTTTTTCTTGCACATCCTCTATATATAATATAATCGTCACTCTACATATGTGTGTCTCTAACATATGAATTGGGTATATTATAATATGAGACGCACATTGCACATGCACATTAAAATGCACTCAAAGGCACATGTTTCCCAGGATTTTAGCTACTCTTTTTTTTTGATTTTCTCTTTTTTATTTATTTAATTTTTTTTTTGCAAGTGCACACAGCGTATTTGTTAACATAATATTACATACATTCGAAAAATTATGGTTGGTTTTTATTGAGTATACAGAATTGTCTTTTTCCACTTATATAATATTATTTGATATGTGGCAGAATTATAGTTTTTATGTCAGCCTATAGAGATTTAACAGTACACCATTGACGGATACACAACGGATACACAAAACACATTTACAATCTTAAAACTGAAAACAAACTAACTCTAATTGCACTTGAAACTCATACTCAGTTTTTAAATGTACTTATACATAATATGCTATTAAACATTATTTAAGTATTTAAGTAATGTCTTTTTTAAATTGATTCACATAAGCTGTGCAAAATATTCGCTTAATTAAAAAAAAATGCCACTTTTGTCAAAAAATCCCGTTAAGTTTGGCTGTTATCAAATTGTATTAATGTGTTAGTGAGAGGCGGCCATTACGACAATATTCTACTCTAAAATAATTTAAATCAACAACAGTGGTCAGTCAGGAGCAATTAAAAATAAGGAAGTTTTGTGACTGTGAATGTATTATGATTCAGATGTCAAGATTTTGTGTATCATCATCTATAAATTGGTGATCAGATATTTCTTGCACGTAAAGAATTCGTTGTCAGAAACTACTTGCACCGACTAACGAAACAACACTTGCTGGTTCACTCGCACAAACGCTATCGATACCGAAAGGACCTCTATACAAAAATTATGGTACTAAATTACAGTTATCGATCGAAATCGGCAAAAAGCCTACCCTATGCTAGATTAAAGATAGCAAAATGCAACTATTTTATTTGTATATGTAAGTATGTATATGTACTTAGTTAGTTAGTTAGTGTGAGGGCGGGCGTCCTAAGGCGCCCGAAATTCCTTAGGCCTCTATAATGGGCCCATTAGACATCCCTCTTAATACATTTTATCTCAATTTGTCATGACAAGCTCTTTTTTGTAGAACAAAGCAGCACTTGAAGGTGTTCTTTACTGAAACCTTTCAAATGCTAGCAATTTCAACGTTATTTTTAAGCATTGTCATTATTTAGACTTTTTTTAAGTGAAATCCAACCACCCGGCCTTAGATTCAAATTAACCTGCCAGAGAAAAACACATATGTACTTATATTCTACTCCTATAGGGAGTATAGGGTGAACAAGGGAGACAAGGGAGAATAGTTTTTATTTTTAAATACAAAAATTAATTGAATGAGAGATTTTGAATTAAAGTTTATATGGTAAAGAATAAAAAAATTAAAATGTTCCTTCTTCCCTCGGCGCCGATGGTTGGGTGTGTGTATGTGTGTGTGTGTAGCATAATACATTTAAAAATTACGTAACTCTATAGTCTGAATTAAATTAGTATTCCAAGAAAGATCTACTCTACATACTTACGCATACTGTAACGTTATATTCCAACATCACAAAATTGAATCTTTTCTACCTTAGTTCACATAAAAAATGTTTTATTTTATTTTTTATCTCCTAACATACACTCAATTTTATTTAAAACTGATCCTAATCCGAGTCAGATGATAAATTACCTTTTATACGAATATATACGGTGTTGTTGTTGTGTTGTCATGCATCATATATACAGAATTACAGAGCCCTGTCTCCCGTATATAAACTTTAATAAACCATTCCTTTGGCAATTTATTGCAAGAACAGCAACACAGAACAGACGCATAACTCGGAGATATTATACTTTGGTCAGCAACAAAATAGAAACAAATGAGCAACAGCAACCATACAAATGTAATATAATGATGATTTGACCATTTTAATGTACATGATTTCAAATGTTATACACATATAGAACATGTTGCGAGCAAATTGATGTTAGATTGTGTAAATAATGCATAGTCAAAAGTAGGGAAATAGAAACATAAACAATTATAATTGAAAATTTTATTGGAAAATGTTTGGAAAATCATAAATTTAAATTAAAAAAAATTTAAAAACGCCACTGGAATTATGAGAATTATTTTATAATTGAAGTTATTTGTTATCTATACAATAATTATGGTTGGGAGTTTATATGTATGTATGTTGCCATTGGCGTACACAAGGCATGTCTAAAATCAAAATTAAGATTGAAATAAAATGTAAGAATGGTCTCCTCTTGGTTCTCCTTTGTGACAGAACCATATCATAAGCAGAAATATGTAGTACTTACTGTAGTAGCAATGTAAAAAAAATTTTGTTAAGAAATATCACACATACAAATATGCGTTATGATTCTCTTTTAAAGTAGAATTATTCAAAGAGGAAGAGATTAGAAACTGAACGTCCTGCTTTATAACAGAATCAATGTTCGATGACATTTTTTGTTATTTCAATATTGGAAATTATATTATTGTAGATGTTCCTGTCTGAAGGGAAATATTCAGAACTCCCAAAGAAAAAAAGCTCCGCATGCCAATGGTATTTGCCCACCTATAGTGTAGGTTAATTGGAAATGGAATTGTTTGGATTAAAGGATTTTCTACTAAATACGTTATCTTTTATGAAAACAAAAATTACCAATATTTATACAAAAATGTTTTCCAAAAATATGCAAATTAACATGACTTTTAGTATTTTTATGGGAAAAATATTTTTGTCAGCAACCAAAAATCTATATTAATGTGGTTCTGTAAAAATATTTATCACATTTTCATGCACTTCCCTTTTTCGCTTCCCCTAACGATAACCAAACACATAGATGAACCTATAGATTTATATTCCATATAAACAACTCATACTCAATTCCGGTAAGAAGAAAAATGTGAAAACTTTTTCCGGTGGATACATATGTGGCTGAATTCAGTATTGTACAATTGTATATATGTACATATCTACCTACACAATTTCCAGCGGCACTATTTTATATTTACTATGATTGTTGTTGTAGGTATTACGAATTACTTATTTCTATAGACTTTTCAGTTAATCAATGATGTTATACCTAAGTACATAATAAATATTTATTTGAGTTTATTTGATTAAAAATAATTATTTGTTTTTCGCCCACAGAAATTTGTTAAGCTAAGTATAACTACAAGAAAATTGTATAACAGAAAATATACTGGAGAATTTTTGGCTGTTCGAAAGGACTTTTTTCCAAATTAAAAGTTTCTAATAACAATAAAGTCATTATCTTAAGTTCAAATCAATTAATTAATTGAAGTATCGAAAAAATAAAATAAAGGTCATTTATTGTTATAAGCACGTTTTACTAAAACTTTTAATTGTGATAAATAAGTACACTACAGAACTGGAGAACAGTGAGAATACTTTCAGAACTACTCATAGTGTGGTTCAAAATGACTATTTTTTTTTAAAAAGGATCTCGATCCCCCCTCCCCCATTTGTTTCCAAATCCGAAAAAAGTAAATAGGGGAGAACGAGGTAAGATGAAAAACCCCACTAACACTTTTCTTCATATTTAATGTGGAAATGTGTGTTAGGGGCTTCAAACCCAAATTGATAAGATAAGATACATTAAATTGTATAGTCCTCTACAAGTCCTAAAAGTTCAATGCAAGGTTAATCCTGAACAATTATTCAAAAAATCCCAAAAAGTCATTTTCCACCGTGGGAAGCTTCAGGTCTCCATAGACAGCATTTAAAATCAAAATTTATACGCACTTACTTTATTCTGATTTGGAAACAAATTGGGGGGGATCCATGAAAAAAAAATTTGCAATGTATTTTTGAATCACACTAATACACACATTTGAAATGTCACTTCACCCATACTATTTAGTATGAGAATACATAATACCCTCAGAACAAATTAAACAAATAAGTAAATTTTGCGTGTACAGGTAAGCAATCCGTGAGCTGTCATTATCTCTCATTGTGCAGGTAGTTTACTGTTTCTGGTTTAAAAATCTCTCTCTGTTTCGGCCATTTAAAAACATAAAACTTGTACTATAGAATCTAGATGTAGAAAAAGAACTACAATGCGAAATAGAGAAAAATTAATGCCATCAAGATGATAGAGAATACAAAAATAAAAACGTCTTTAATAGACCAAAAAGTTGCATAAACTATCGTTATGGCACTGCATTCAATTTTAAGCGTTTGTTTTCCATTTACTATTAATATTTGTTTGTAACAGAAAAATTGAATAGGAACATTTTCATGTAGTTTTTTTATCATTTAGTGTCATTTAGTATTTTATCATTTAGCACTTATTAAATAGTCAGTTTTGTTTGGTTTCAACAAAAAAATGACAAAGGTAAAAGGACATAAAAACAAATTTTCACATAAACACAAATACATACGCATTCAAATATCAATCTACATTCGCGTTAATTTCAATTACTGGACTTTTTTTTATTAAACTGAAGAAGGAATATCAACATTAGAAAATGGTCGTGGTGGTGAAAAAATCAAAATGAATTTACATAATATTTAGGTTTTTTTTTTTTTTTTTTTAATCATGACGCCGGTAACAAAATTCGCGGTAAAAATATATTTTCACCAAATGAGTAATTTAATTTATGACATTAATGATCACATCTAGCCATATTCGAAAGTTAAAATTCCCACATTGATGTGGGCTGTCTGGAAATCTATCTATATATCTATACTTAATAACAAATAACACGCAAAATTACTACTGTCACTTTAGTGTAAATATTTCAAGTCTTTGTAATGTAAATTTAACTTAAAATTATCATTTCCCCAATCAATAGCGTAAATTTGAGTATGTTTCTTACAATTTTTCTAAGTTGTTAATCTAATATTTGTTAAACATAACAATATATAAATTGAGCTTTTAAGTGTTTCTTATTATGTATATTATGTATGTATTTGTATTATATAACAATGAATGTACAAAATTCACAGAAGACATTAATTAAATCGGTACAGAAGGTATGCCTATACGTAATTTATCAGCGATTTGTAAAAATAGCTTTTTCTTAGTAATATTTAGTTGAGTTATACCATTCTTATATAAATGTAATTGGACATATACATAATATACATATAATCAACATATATTTTTTTTTTAAAATGGCAATACAATAATTATTACCTATTTACATATATACAATAATTGGGAATATATCTACTTGCTTACCTAGTTATTTATTTCTATATATCGAAATATATACTTAGGGAGTATTACTTATGATTATGAAGTAAACAAATTATGTATCTCGAAAAAAAAAATTATCTCATTAGGCAAGTCTTCATTTTATTTATGAGTATAGAAATTTGCTTCTTTTTTCTTTTTTAACTACACACAAATTAAAGTTTGAATTTCATATTAATTGAGTTTGCCCAAGTTTGTAAAATAAAAAAAAAATCAAAGAGATTTAATATCGCTAAATAAACTCAAATTTACGTAAAAACACATAGCGTATAAAATCTTTCCAGAAAAATAGCTAAGCTAAATAATTTCTTTATTATTTATAAATATTTAATAAAATATCTTTCAAAGAAAAAAAGGAAGAAGGAAAAAAAAAAAGACAAAATCCTACCCCAAAACATATAAATATATAATTAGGGATTCAAGGCATTTCTTCTATGACGCACATTTACCATCGAACAAAAACACATAAATAAAGAAAATTACGAAAAATATTTTCCTTCTATTTATCGAAAAACATCCTATCACAAAACGCGAATATAAATACATTAGGTTAAGGTTTTAGATTAAAATACAATGTAATTTATTTTTGGGGTAGCGGTAATTATCCCAAAATTCACTTGTAAATTCCGGAAAATTCTGTGGGTGTCTGTATACAGCATAAATAACTTATTGCATATACTAACTATACATATTATTGTATATAAAATGAATAGCTGGAGCTAAGCCAGTGCTAACTTTTCTACTGATAATAAAGCATTCAAAATGCCAACTATGAAATCCTGAGATTATTATTTGATATTTTCCTATTAGGCTCTATTATGTTGCATATAAATATTTTTGGAACACTCTGTCTCTATCTTTGTATATCAGTTAGTAATCCGGCTCATTGAGCAAGGTTTATAATGTAACCCTAATTAGATCAGACATGATTCGATAAAGCTGCTTACCGTTTTGTTGATATATTTTCCGATATTGTTATATAGCAAGGGATATTCTTGAAAAATATCTCCGTAATCCAATAAATACCGGATTCGATGAAAATATTCCGCCAAATTATTTTTGCACTGATGTTTACAAAAAAAAAAAAAAACTATCACTATTTTCCAATACACTTGAAAGAAAATTGAATCGAGAGAATAAAAACCACCTTTACGACATTCACAACAAACCCAGGTAAACTGACAACAAAGCGCGATTGTTGATGATGAAAAGTCCAAACAAAAACACTCAAAATGTTAGGTAGATGAAATTGCACCAATCTAGTTACAGATAAACCGAACGATGAGCGCGTATTTTTACAAACCACTTCCGATTACTGAACTCTACGAAGCTTTCGAAGAGAATGAAAATGAACGAACAAATATAAATTTATGATGGCTGGCTTGGCGGGTTTGGCAGTTAAGAGTAAAATGAGCACACAAAGCCCAAGTGATCTCTCTTTCTCTCTCCTAATGCAAACAGAGGTTCGTTTTTGTTGTATATCTGCGCACTTATTTGAATGCGTGACGCTGGAAAATTTTTACGGTTCTCTCTCCCTCTCTTTCTCTATCTATGTATTAAAAAGCTCAATTAATTTGCTTTGAAGATTTGTTATTTGAATTTTCATATGCATATCTACACATTTTTACATGAAAATGTATAACGTACCTAGTATGTATGTAGAAACATTTTAAGTACAGTCGAACTGAACAAAGATAAGCTCACGTCATTTTGGATGCTGAATGAATTTCTGTGCATTATTTATGCGCGCAAATACCTTTACTTGTTTTGATTAAAAAGTTTTTGAGTTTAGCATAACATGAAGTAAATGAACACAATTTATTGAGTGATTAAAGAGACTCTGTATAGTTGTTTTTATTTGTAAATTATTTTTGCATAATACACGTACTTATAGTAAGAAAAAAATACCAAAACAAATTGTAATTCATACACCGTTGGTTATTATTAATAAATAATAATCTTAGATGTAATTTAAGGTAGAAGTTAAGTTATTGGCATTTTATAGTTGCATATACATAAGTGGTTAACGTAAATTAAGGCTACATTTATCTAAATATTCGAAAAAATGTAGCGGTTTCGACATTAATTTAAAAAAAAAATGAATTAAAGAACAGGGCCATAATAAATTGTGGTATACTTAATCTAATCATGACATCCAGGGAAAATAGCCTAAATTATTCCACTCTCATAACAAATTGACCTACTGTTTTTAAAATGAAATCTAAACCACCCGCTCCCAAGTTAAGTTCTTACCGCAAATCCTTTCCTTTCTTTCCATTTTCTTCAAGAAAAACTCTTCGGGAATTTTGTCGAGACTGTGATTCAAAATCTGTCACATGGGAGGCCACAGTCCAGAGCCGTAACGAGCTTTTCTGGTGCCCGAGGCAAACTGTGAAATTTTCGCCCCCTGCCTTTCATTGATAAAAGTTTTACCAAATTCGAAAGAAGCATACTAGGTTTTTCTATAAGAATTCACAAATGGATTTTTCGAGATTTTATCGCAGCAAATTCATCAATTATTTCGTCGAAATCAATTTCTTGAGCAATCTCATTCTCAATAGATAAAATTGCTAAGTTAGTCAATCTCTCTTGGCCCATAGTCGATCTCAAATAATTTTTAATGAGTTTGAGTTTGCTGAAGCTGCGTTCACAGGTGGCTATATTTACCGGTGTTGTCAAGAAGACCCTGAATGCAATTTCAATGTTAGAATTAGATTCTTTAAGATTATAATCATGAATCAACTGAAGTTACTCCAAAGTGGTTGCAGATTCGATATGGTCGGGTAAAATTCGTTTGGAAATTATTAGTGTTTGCTTAGATAGGTACCTACCCACGAAGCTAATGTGTAGGTAAAGAAAAATTTCTTTTTTTAACAAATTTTTTCTCGAATGTCAAGTTCTGGCGCCCTTTAGCAATTGCGCCCGAGGCAAGCGCCTCGGTTGCCTTACCCTCACTACGGCTCTGCCACAGTCTTAACCGTTAATCTACATATCATTGAATAAATTAAAAAATAAGCTTAAAATATGTATTCTAAAGCTTCTTATTAGCTATTGGCTGTGCGCTACAATGTAGAAGGTGAGTGATTCAAATCCCAACGTATTGTATTTTTCTCGAAACAATATTTTGGGTGGACTACATTTTTTGATTTTTCTATGATCCACGCTAATTTTAATTTATGTTATTTATACAATATGTAAGTAGGATCGTTTTACAATAATAGGTTCATATATACCTATCTACAGTACAGTAAATTCTTTGAATCTCATTTATATGCAAAATTTATATTGCTCTTCCGAGTCCATGCAAAATATATATGTTTATTTTTCGTTGTGATTTGAATAACATCCGCCCGAATGAGCAGAAAATTTTAATTTTGCTATTTTCATTTGTATCTACATAAGTCTGGAAGTTAATTAATTTCTGTTTATATATAATAACCATGTAATAAGACATTTTGCTCCTTTATACTCAAAGTAAAAGTTATTTTTAGTTTTAGTATATATACGACTAAGTATTACTGCATGTTCGAACAATATATAATAAAAATATATCGTCGTTATAGAAGTAAAACTCACTAACTGCATTTTTGTCGAAAATAGACAAATTATTACTTCTTATACCTCCAGAGAAATCCATCGGCATTTTTAATTAAGTTGAGAACATCCCTTGCAATACTGCAACTGTGTGACTGTGACCAATTCATAGGAACTGCTATATTGATATTCTAAAAATTATTAACTAAATAGCAATAATTTTCATTAAATATACAATTTTACATTATGGGTACCTTTTAATTCACATTACAGCTCACAGTCATATAAATAAAGGGATTATATATAATTACATCTACAAGAGCCCTCCATAGTCATTATTCATACTGCATAGTCCAAAAATAAAGTCTGAAAATTTCCTTTGAAGAAGTTATTTAGTTTTTTTAACAGCTTTTATACTGTACAATGGAAGTCGTTTACTCCCTGCTAAATAGTTAATAGTTTCGACATTAAGATACTCTTTGCGCAAAGTCTAATGTACAATTTTCTATGTAATAGGTAATGTAATGCTGGAAAAAAATGCTTAATGTTCAAATAAATATAATATTTAGCAAGTCAGAATAATTAAATTAAGCAAAAAAAAAAAAAAAATTAAATTAATAGATAATTAAAATTTCTTATGAAACAAAAACATAATTTGAATTCGATAGATATAACCGTAAAACGGAGTCATTACACCTCAACTATGTAATATATACAATTATACATATACACACATACATACATAAACATAAGTAAAAAATAATATAGACATGACTAATCTAATTATTTGCAATTTTATTTGTTGCACATCAAGGCCATTGATTTAATTCTAATATAAGTACTTAGACTTAGAGTATAAGAAAAAATATGTAACAAATAAATTTTTGTTTAATCAATTTTTTGCTCGTGCCAACAAACAATGAAATTTATTATTGTTGTGTTTATACCGGCAAAATGTATTAAAAATATAAAGAAAACTTGCGAATAATATTTTTACGAGGCCTAATAAAGTCATGTGCTATAAAAGAAAAAAAAGGGTTGATTGAACAATTTCAATTTCATTGTATTGAAAATGAAAATACGTCAAACATCTTATTTACTTACAGTTTTCAAGGGTAGCATCTTCATTTTTGGGCAAATAAAAGAAAATATTTCCTCCGTACAAAGAAATTTATTAAATATTTTTATACCCGTATGATGTTAATCGAAGGGTATTATAACTTTGGTACGGAGTTTGTAACGCCCCTTAATAC
>JANSTT010018593.1:0-13485 GCA_026745375.1 Platyura marginata
GAAAATTCGACCGTGTTCATAATACCAAAATACGAAGCGAATCGGATCCGCACTATCGAATTAAATCCGATATCGTTGGAATTTCATAATAGACCCCCCGGTAAGATGGCATCGGAGAAGACTGAATTATTGGTGGCCAACCGACTTAATGTTCATATTGAGTAAAATGCATATGGAAATTTTTCCTATCCAAATACGAATAATGTTTGGCAGAAAAATATAGTTTTTCTTGGAAAAAAATCACCTAACCACCACCATATTTTTTGCCATTCAAAATACATCCCACTCAAGTCAAACCAATTCACAAGAGATATGCCCGAATTGAAAAGCTTGTCACGTTACTATGTTTCAACGTGAATTCCCGAATTATTTATAAATTATATCGCATTATTATTATATTATGATAAACATTTTGGTAACACTCAAAAATTTGAATTTTGGGGTTTTGGTTTTACACAAACGCAAGCAAGCGAGTGGAATATTTATTTATTATTGAGTGAGAAGTAGGTAATAGAAAGTGTGTGACTGAGTTGAGTGTGTTCTTTTCTTTTTTGATTGAAGGGAAATATATAATTTATATGTAGGTAGACGCTGGGGGTTTTTAGTATATGTACTCCAAAATTAATGTAATAAAGAGCTTTTATAACCATGTTTATTGTTTGTGCTAGGGTGAAATTTGAAACTTTTATAAGGCAATTTTCCGGAAAACATGAGTTATATATGTTTGCTTGTGTGGTTTACGTAAACATTGTTCTATTTAAGAAAAAAAAAAACAAAACCAAACATGACAGCCATATATATACAGTAGGGCGGATCGTTTTTACATGAAAAAATTAAGCTTGTTTTTTTTCACGGACATAGTGCGGAAAAGTTGCGTAATAATATTTTGAAAAGAAAAACAAAGTTAACCGCCCAAATGGCTCGGTGAATTGATTGGTTGCCTTTGGAGCGGGAGGTCCCGGGTTCAAGTCCAACTGGGGTAAAACATGAAAATGTTTTTCTCTGGTATGTTAATTTGAATATGAGGCCGGGTGGTTGAATGGCACTTAAAAACAGTCTGATAATGGCATTATCTCAAGAAAATAGCATTGATAAATGGCGGTGAAATAGCGAGCATTTGAAAGGTTTCCGTAAAAAGAACACCTCAAATGTTACATTTTCCCACAAAAAAGAGATCTTCAGATGAATTGAGATAAATGTAACTGGAGTACTATACAATCGAAAATCTAAGGGATATTCCGAATTTCCGGTGTCCACTTTTATTTCGCGTTTTTTTATATTTTCTCCAGGAATTGAAAGTTTTTCGATCAAAATTTTGATCACTCGGATCGCTCAGTCGTTAACACACGATAACTCAAAAAAGCGTTGAGGCTGGACGCTTGAATTTTCCATTTAAATAGATTTAGGGTGTTCACATCTTCCCTTAGGTGTAAACTTACGCTACGCCACTGATACATATGTACAATGTACATACTTATATGTATGTATATAAAGAAATTGCGATATTTTAGTCTCCTTCAGTTTTTTTTTGTTATTCTTAAATTTATTTTATAGTCGGGGTGGATTTGTTGGGCGCGTGTGTTGCCTGAAAAAAAAATTGTGTGTATGTGCTGAAATTTGATATTTTTTATGGAGATATAAAAAGTCTTTAAAGTTGAGTACTTTATTTTATAGATGTGGCTTAAAATGCTTAAATTCAACCCTAAAGGATTATTTTGCGATTTTGGGCACAGAAATGTTTTTTTTTTTGGCTCTGATATTCCCATTTTATAATAGGCCATAAAATTATTTATTTTTCATCTGAATTTCCATTTATAGTGTAGTGCAACAGGTACAGCTGTAAGAAAATATTTTATATAGGAAATTGAGAGTCAAAGAAAGACAATATAATTACGGTAAATTAATAAATGTTAATTACAAAGAACTTGTCAGTGGCGATTGCTTTATGTGTTAAAGTTGTTAGTTAATACCTATTTTTATTTATTAAATATTTATCTATTTTAAATCGTCATAAGTAATAATTTAGTAACCAAAGACATGAAATAAAGATATTAAGATATTAGATATTAAATGCTGAGTAAATAACTTTTTGTCTTAAATAATTTGATTAGAATTTCTATGTTCATTTAGTTTGGGATTTATGCTAAAATTGTCTTATAAAATTTCGGATAGAAATCTTAATACACAAGAATCTTTTGTGTTTCGCCAAAACAAAATATTTAAAACTATAGCTCAAAAAGCAGAGCTTTGGGTGAAATATTTTTGCGACTACATAATATTTCTTGATTACATGGGAATGCCTAACATATTTTTGAAAATATGGAGTAAATTACCCTACCCAAAAAAAACCACTGTTTTAAAATAACTTTTAAAATATAATTTTCAGTTGTAAGAAATAACTTTCTTAAAAATGATTGTAGTTGAAATAAAGTTTTCCGGAAACTCGAAAAGTCACGTGAAACTACAATGGCAAAAGTACAATTTATTTGTTTTATTGAAATATTGCATCGCTAACAGAAGAAAGGAACCAATAAGTCACAAGAACTAGCAAACTTTTATACATAATAACCGACACATTGCGCTATTACGAGAAAATATTTTATTGAAACTAAATAACGGAACCTCAAATGTTGTGCGGAAATTTCTGCGACATTAAAAAAAATACCCAACCAGGGTTTATATATGGACTTTGCCGTCCACACCATTCTCTTTCATTCATCTCGATTATCGCTAGTCCCATCTCCAGTCCTAACATTCAAAACTCTCAGAGGGCCTACTCTTGAAAACGATAATCGTTTAGGCGTTCCGGCACTTCTACTAAAACAATTCACCAAATGTCAAAGCCGCCTTTTTTTAAAGTTAGGAGGCTTTTTAGACCGCATTTTAGCAGGCGTATTCGACGATGCTATTGCAAAGAGGAAAAAAACGATAAACGACACAAATTACGCTCGGAACGTTTTCAAGAGTAAGGCCTCAGATTCGCTTCTACAACGTCTCGTACGTGGGCTCCCTACAGATCTCCTAGCATTCATTCCAGGCTACTTTTAGTTACTGAACCTTCCATTCTGTTAACATGGCCAGGGCACCTTATTCTGGAAGAATTCAGGAATCCTACAATTGTTCTACTAGTTCGTAGTTCATTCTGGATAGGTACCTTCCTTAAGTTCGTATCGGTCCATAGATAATTCGTAGAATTCGAATCGAAACAGTATTTCTTCCAGTTTTTAAGATCTTAAATGACCTTTCACGTTTCACATCCATACAACACTACATCTACCAACACGAAAAATTAAGTAAATAGTATATGTACTTATAAAATGAGTTAATAAAGAAATGATAGTCTTCCAATAAAAAAAATCCCTATAAACTTGATTGTGATACTATTGCGAGGGCGAGACACAGAACTTTAGGTGACTACTTCTTACATAACCTGAGGACAGCCTCGACCTGTAACATGAGGAACCTCATAAAATTCGTTGTGGAGACAGGTGTACTCAAACTCGAGGAGCACAATCCCCAAATCGCAACCGTAGTAGGGGGCGACATAGGCATCATGCAAGTGGTAACGCTATGGACCTAAATGGTCTCTGCGAGGCGCAAGGTCGCCACCACTACTAACTAACTAACTATCGCTTCAAATACCTACATCTAATTGACTTCATAACGTCCTACTTTAAGGCAGTTAGCACATAAACACTTTAATATGTTCCAGACAACATGTTAAAGACGAAAAGGGAAAAAAATTAATTGCTGGAATATGATTTTCATAGCAAGTACAAATTTAATTACCGAATCTGACGATAATATCAAAATTACCCCACATAAATCATCGATTTATATATAAACCAAATATGTGTACCTATTAATGCCCAAAGTGCCCCTTACTAATATATATAATGTCATTCAATTTTACTACTCTAATTTCACATATGTATTCATCCCCATATCATGTGATAATATCTATACATCGAATTGCCACTACGTTAAGTATCATATACATATACAAACATACATACAAATATCTATAATGGCTGTTTAAACAGAAAATTAGTCGAACTATAAATTGCTGGCCACAAACATTTATATTATGATGCATACTAAGTATAGCATGCTGTTTTATAGTGGGTGGACTTTGCAAATAGCTCACAAATATCCATACATAATAATAGTAATAATAATAACTAAACAAACATCCTTTCCTTGACACTCCATTAGATCTATTACGTACCTATATATAGGACTATATACTATAGTTATAGACATAATATAATAGTTTGTTTATATAGTTCCGCAATTATTTTACAATTTTGAGGTATATGAGGGGGTAGGGTTTAAGCATTTATGACCGCAAATTGTTTAAAGCCAATATTTTATTGTAATGGATATGGAAAATGAATTGTTTGAGGGGATGCGGTCAAATGTTTGAATATTACGTGAAATATAATGATTGCTCCATTTTGTTAAATAGGATTTATCTGTTATGAATAGAATAAATTGGAATAGAGAGGATGTTTTGTTTTGATCATAACCAATATTATGAATTTATTGTGTTGTCATTTAGTGACGGTTAAATTAGCTAATGCATATTATACATTACAGTCCGCGACAAAAAGATAGCACAACTTAAATTTTGCTCTCATTATGTTTTACAAATTAAGTTTAAGTAAAAATTGTCTTCCATATTTTTTTAAATTTCAATTAATTATGCACAACTAGAGAGTCCTATTTCCCGACTTTTATAACTCCCGGGAAGTGGGAATGAAAAATTACAGCATTCCGGGAATTCCCGGGATCCCAAGAAATAAAAAATAATAGAAATAAAACGTTTGGTAACAGTAAGATATTTTATTTAACCAAAATATAAAGCAAAAACACAGTATCTACACAGATCTACACAGATCACAGATCATTTCTCAAAAAGTACCAACATTTTAAGTGAAATACTACAGAATAGAATAGAAATAAAAATTGGAACAATTAGGGAAATTTCAACTACTATGTATTAATATTTTTACATATTTTTGGATCAATGAAATATAACGATATAACTAAATCTTTGAACTTACTATATAGAATATTGATAACGCTTGCGAGCATGGTTCTGGAATCCATTGGTATGCCAAACCAAATAATATGTTACTTTTTAAAAAGTAAACAGTGAATAGCAATATAATGGTGTCATAATGCCAATTAATGTCATCAACGGCATCGGCAACACTGGATGGTACACAGAGCTTATAGTAACTACATTTAGCACTGCGTTACACTGCGTATGCAGAAGCTAGGAAAAATATTTTAATTTATAATAGAGTTGCGCAAGGCGCAATTCTTTTTAAATTCAGGATTTCCCGGGAAAAATTCGAGAACTCCCGGGAGTTGGGAATTACATTTTCACAGTGATTTCCCGGGATTCGAGTCCCGGGAATTCCCTCCCGTGATTCTCTATGCACAACAATGACATAATTAGGGCTATTCCGGTAATATTAACAACAATATTACTACCGTAAGAACAAGCCATAAGAACATTTTTTATTCACGTAATTTTATTTACGATCACCTCTAGGAGGATCCTAAATATTAAAAACTTTAATATTTTGCTCTTCAAAATACGATTTAACGATGCTGTAGCTGTGAACAGCCGCATTATCTCTGTGGTCTCAAGCGCAAAAACAACTTAAGTCATCAGAGCTAAATACTTTAATTTTTTATGACAGGATGAATGAAAACACACCATAATTAGAAGAAGGAAACATTTTATTTTTCCTTTATGGAAAAAAGGTTATACAATTTTAAATGACATAAGTTAATTTAAAAAAACCAAAATTAAAAATATTAAATATTTCTAAAACTAAAAGTGATATGAATGTTTAAAAATCGGGAATTGAAAGTAATTTTTTTTCTAAATCAGCTGTATGTATGTAAAACTCAATTTACCCCTAAGTCCACTTAAGTTGTTTTAGCTTTAGACCACAGATCTTATTTATAATTTTCCTGCAATGCTTGATGCAATTTGCGTAGACATGTTTCAACTTTATTGGGTCTATTTTACAGTGGTGTCAAAGGTATTTGCGTTAAACTACAAAAAACCTATAGAAGTTTCTGTTTTTAATTTTGTGCTATCTTTTTGTCGCTGACTGTAGTTTCAGTACTTGTACCTTTTTTATATAAATTTATTTTATTTCTATCATTAGCTAACTCTTCATATTTTTTTTTGTTCTCGTTGAGTAGGCTCCAGACCCAATCATGTTTAGAGGTACATTTTCGGGGCCATTATTGCTTAAGTGCTTTGGTCATTAGGCCTAGAGTTGAGGGGACACGCACTGAGAGTTCGCTAAGGTCTAATTTAATACTATCTTATTTCAATTTTTATTTGATTCACTTACATATAGTATGGTTGGGTATGTATGTAGTTTGTATCATTTTTATGTTTGTACATTAATTTGACCAATTTTGTATTTAGAAAAGTGGTGAATTTTCTCGATGAAAATGGGCAAAAAATCATTTATTACGATTGGAATCGTTAAACTGAAGTAATGAAGCTATCAGTTGAGATTCTACAACACACTACGATATTTAAAAAAAAAACATTTTGGGTTATTCTCGTAAAATTACGGACCAAATTGTTACGGACAGAACTTATCAATGAGACTTCCATATTCTGGTATTTTCATCCTATAGAAAATTCAAATTTACGGGAATAAACCTTAATATTGTGATAAAGTAGCGAAACTGCCAATAATATTATAATAAAATGGTACCACACGCATATATTTTATACATCTGGCAACATCGTTCAAATGTCATATACCTACATACGTATATGTATTGGGCCATTTTATTTTCAATTGGTTTATGCTAAGTTTTATGACATTTTTAGTGTCCATCATTTTTAATAGCACTTAAAATGAAAGACACTAAATATTTCGTTTATTTTAATTTGATTAAACATACGCCATCTTAAATGCAAATGCCATTCGATAACTGAATATCTATTGAGAAGCATTTACGTCAAAATATTAATCGACTTATGTGTGTTTGAAATAGTATCTTCCCAATAGTACTTTTTTTAATACAAATATGGATGTTTAACAAACATTTTGAACATTTTTGATGGTTTTTTAAAAAGTGGCAAAATTTTGAACTTTCTTAATACTAAAGATATGATTTTGAAACTTATACATTTTAAACATGAAAGGGTTAAGAAAAAATTTAAAACTTAACTAAACTTGTTCAGGGAGATATTCTTTATGCATTAGCATCTTTTTAAAAGTTAATCCTTCGTAGGTGCCGTTTGGAACTTAAAGGGTTAACGTTTTCTAAAAATTGAAAAATTTACGAAAGAATTTATAATTAAATGCTGCGAAAGTGATCGGAAATGTCTAATCCAATCGAAAATGTCACCACAACTTTTTTCCGTCGTATGATTGAACAAGTATCATAATATTTCCGATCCTTACAATGTGCGCAGCCATTTAAAGCAAAAAAACGATCAAAATGTTCGTCGAACTTTATTTTAAACATAGTTCCATAATGATGGGATCAATAATTCTTAAAAGTCGCTACTGGACTACAGAAGGGTAGAATTGAAATCCATTTTCTTTTTATTTCTTCATTACAAGCGTAGAGGAACTATTAAATTAAGGTTAGTGTTGGTATTTGTTTTTTAATAACCTTTATGAAAATTACCTACTAAATAATGTACATTATGGATTTAATAAAAACGTTATACAAAACACTGTTGATGTTTATGTTTACGCCTTGCTAGAAAAAAATATCCCAATTAATTTATCTATTCTATAGTCGAAATCTGGTATTTTTCTGGTTTTTACCGTCCTTCGAACCCAGATATGAATAATTTATATTATGACAGTTAAGGAAAATGTTTTCACAAATAAAATAAACAAGATTTATTGCTTGTTCTTTACTTAATATAGAATAAAGTTTATTTGTTAACATCCAGTAGTATATCTTAGAAAATAACTTTATTATGTATGTATTGTGTACGTATGTATATGTATAGTACATAGATATACTTACGATTATAGATAGATACATTATGTAAAACTTTGACGTATCACATAACATATATTATTCTGAAAAACAACTTTTCCAACTATATGTACATACATACATACATACATATGTATGCCTATGTATGTATATGATTAATTTTCCCTTAATTTTCAGCACGACTTAAAATGTTCAAATAAGTTTTAGGGATAGGTCTTTTCTATATTATACACATTGTCTATGTGGTGCGGTGTGTTTATATAAATGTTTCTCAGATGTTAGGTTTTATGTCATTTACCTTTAGGTATTTTATGTGAAAACTGAGCGTATTATTAGAGTTGAGAGGAGCTGATGCGGGCTGAAGATAATGCTAAAGCAATTAGTTCAAAATTAAACATTAAATAGATTAGGAGGTAATTTATAAATGTCAGGTGGAAAGATGGCAAATACTTATTAAATTGGTTCTTGGTCTCAGGCGTATCGTGTAATCATAAATATGTTTTTAATTGGATTAAACTGTATAAATATGTTGCTAGATGATTAAATGGTTTATTACTCTACGGATCTTAAGTAAAATTGTGTCAACAATTTAGCAAGCATGAAATGGAGCTATAATGAAACGCCATGTTACATTAAAAAAAAAAATTATAAAATTTAATTTCGCATGGCTAATTTATGGCCTACTGTTATGACGTTTCAATAAATTTTATATAATTTCTAGGGTTTTCATTCATGCAGAAAAAGAAAGATAAGCAAACCAAATTTTTGGTTTAGATTTTCACTTAGAACATCATGTTAGTTAAAGATCTTTTTTAAAAATCAGTTGACTCGAGTTCAGCCTCGGAACTACACGCAAATTAAAGCCAAGGCTTGTACGAACAATATTTAGATATTAGGTATATCTCGTCATTAAGTATTTATTAAAAATGTTTCAAAATTAAATTTTCCCAATTTTTCTTTACACATCTCTGAGATTTTCCTTTATAAACTCACATCTCCTAAACTATAAGGAAACTGTCTTTTTCCAGTTATCTATTTGAAATATTTATCTATCTAAAAAAAAAATATTTGGCCGATCGGCAATTATTAGGGTGGTACATTTCGATAGAAAATATAGAGATTTTAAAACAACATGTCAGTCAAGGTATCCTAAAAAAGGTGATTCCGATCAAAACTAACACTGCAGTTATTTTCCATAAACAAATTTAAAAATTGAATTAATCTTGATTAATATCATATAGAACTACGGGTCCCAAAAATCACTCTCCCCCCCCCTTTTAAGAACCCCTGATATAAACCATGGAGTCGAATAAATGTGCTTTAATACCCGCGCTGGTGTAAAAAGTACACCAATAGAAAATCTGTTGCCACTTGTTTTTACACATTCCTCCCTACTTTAGCCGCTCATATATCCTTCCTTTCATCTGCATGCTTATTATTTATGATCAATAAAATTATTAACTCCTGTAATAAATGGTTTTATTGAGATTTAGTTGTCTGATGATAAACAATATATATGGTGTACACTATACACCGCGCGAGTAGTTACGTAAAAAAAAACGTGTGCGCAAATAGTTAAAGGAGGTTAAATAACAATTCAAAGAGAATGTTTTCATAAACATTTTTGAGAATATTCAGGCGAGAATAAACACTAACTAGTCGCAACCCATTCTCCAATATTCATCGGGAAAGAACATAATCGATCCGCAGTAAATTCACCCAGTATTTCTATAATTTCATTTACAATTTTTAGTTGATGTAACATCAAAGTCGCTGAGGAGTAGTAATTTTTTTTTTATTTGATTGCCAATTTCTTTTATTTAAGTCAGTTTGCATACATACAGCAATCACCTAACTATAATTAAGTCCATTCAGTTGTAAAATTATTGAGTGACCATCCATTGAAAGAGTTTGTGTGTAGTCATCCATAAATACTTTCTATATTGTTAGGATTGCTATTATTAAAACAAATATTTGTGATGAGCTTCTTCTAGTTAAATATAGGAAACGATCGATTTTTTTAAGATTTTGTTTTTCACAATTTTTTTTTTTTTTTTTTTTTTTTACTGAATTTGTCAGTAGCAGTTTATCCTTTTCACTGAAATCTCCATGAAAATAAAAGAAAAGGATTTTATATTTTACCTTTTCCATTTTAAATAAAAAGAAAACCTCTTCTTTAATCCATTACTTTAACCCAAAATAGAACATAAATAAACTGAGGCAGATTCTCAGCCAAACCTATACTATACTTTCACCATTTTATATATATATATATAGGCAATATCATGAACATATAATATCAACCAATGCACGTATCCTTGCCATACCGCACAAAATTCAATAAAAATTTTATGGTCTCCTCTACCTTTACGATTTCCATATAAGTATCACGATGAAATTGCTTTCTGGAAAATTTGATGCCATAAATAATATATTTTGTCCCATTTTTCACTCAGCCCATATATTCTTAATTTATGGATAACCCTCACATCTTTTATTATATATGGAACTGGCTGTAAATAGCCTCATTCGAGAAATTGTCGTCCACCTTCTTACACCCCGCACAGCAGCCCTATAACACAATGGCGCTCCTAACCTATATGTACATCGCACCGCAAAAGATTTTGTCTTTATTACCTACATTCATGCAGGATCGAATCCCAGAGAACAAAAAAAAAACCCCCCCTCCCTTGACAATATTGTTCTATATATTACATTTGTGTAACAAAAATTTGCTAACCTCTTGACCTGATTTTTTACCCACCAAAAATAATAATAATAATAATAATAATAATGGACCCTCTGTGGCCATATACGACACAACAAAAATAATGAGAACGTTTAACATGGGAGATTTCCAAAAGTTTAAACCACATGAGTTTTAATGAACATATCGAACAGATGGCTTGGGGTAATTTATCATTTTGGTTGTATAATAAATGTTCGGCACAGCAAAATGAACGCCGACAAAAGCATAAGGCATCGAAGGCTCGAATGCTCCACATTAGGATAATAGCACTCAATATATATGCCATATATATATGTATATACAGTAGAATCTCGAAATGTCGAACGGACGAAAACTCGAAATCTCGAAAAGTCGAACACAATTTTATTTATATGAAAATCTCAAAAACCTGAACACGTCACTCTCGAAAACTCGAACATTTTCATTTATTTGGTTTTTTGTTTTCGTATATTTTTAACTTAAAATACGATTTGTGTGTATAACAATGTCTATTTATAGATATTAGAACAGTTTTCATTAATCGGTGGACCGCGGAAAGCTACCGGTCTGTACAAATTTCCAGCCCGTCCACGATATGTTTTACTCGTATCCTGTAGGCACTACAATTTTTTTTTAACACTCATTCAATTAAATAGTAGCACGTTGAGTACGCATTTAGTAATTTGACAGCACTGTAGCTGTTGCTTGCTTACGCTTGATTTTTTCGAAGTCGTTCGCATTTTGTTTTACTACGTAATATTTAATCTAAGGAGCACACACTTCACTCTTGACTGGCATTCTTGACTTGCTGATATCTGATGTACGTACATATAACGGTGGAAACTGTGCTAAAGCTGTCCAACAAAATCATTTCATTAGATCATTGTGCTGCTATCACTGAATATTTCAGTCTTTTTGTCAAGATACTCCGCATACTTCACGGACTTCTGATTGTGCCTGCAGTCATCCTTGTATCTCCGTTGTAAATTGAAAAAACCAATCAGAAGTATCCATTATATCGTGACGTGACCATTTTTAAACATATATTTTTAGTAAAATGATTCCTTATTGATACTTTTGGCTTCCTGATTCATTTTAAATGGAGATGTTTGTGTAATTTCCCTTGCGAAAAGTATTTCTGTCGGAAAGTCTACTATAAATAAGTTGAATAAAAAAAAAACACGAAGAAAACATAAAATCATCTGCATCAAAACCATCTATGAAGAAAATTGTTCGTCAAGCAAAATTTACCAAAATGGAAGCATACAGGAACAGGACTCTTTAAACAAAATGCCCAAAACATATCAGTTTCTGGAGAAATATCGTTCTAACGGGACCAAATGTTGTTTTAATTTAATTATAGTAACTTATCCATAGTTTTGTTTAAAGTAGTACATTTAATACACTCTCGAAAACTCGAACAGGGGTGGAATTATTCTGTTCGAGTTTGCGAGATTCTACTGTATATATATATAGTATATTATATGTACTTATGTACCTAGATCAGGTAAATTTTCTATTTAATTAAATCTTTTGCGTTTGGAGCATTATTTTTAACAAGCGCGTTGAAGAACCTCGTTCGTTCCGCACACTTCAAAATACAAAATAAGGAAGAAAAAACAACAACAAAAAAAAAAAAACAAAACAAAAAACGCTTTCAGCATCCACAAAAAAGGGTGCTTTGTGCCAACGCCAAGCATATATAATATTGGAATACATAAAAATTCTTGTAATGAAAAAGGGCTTAAGGAAAATTACATTTGGTAACCAATACCATGGCTCTTTAGGAACAACCACCAACCCCGCCACCCCGCCCCGAATATACGCATATACCTGTCTTTGATTTGGGGAACAAAAGGCGGAAAGGTTTTTCCTTTTGTGGTTTCAGTTTGACAATAATATATATATATATATATATGTAACGCATATACAGTTATATAACCTACATAATGTATGTATATTGAGGGTCGAGGGTGTATATACTTACGTACATATATGATTCCCATAGTAAAGTGCCCGAGGGGTAAATGACGCCTCGTTTTTTTTTTATTTTTTTTTTTTTTATTTTATATTTCATCAAACCGGACTTTAAATTATCATATACGTACCCATAACGTATCCTGAATGAGCATACATATGAGTATTATACAGATCGCTCTACATGTGTAGTTATCTAGACAGGACACAAAAAAAGGAAGTTTGATTTTTGGTCTTTTTATTGGTGACTCAAATGTGGTTTATGGAGAGAAAAGGTTAAATTGTGGGATCAAATTTGGGGTAGAACGATTGAATACTTATGGTCAAGGAAATAAACTAAAGAATCAAATAAACACCACCCATATCACTATCAATATCACCATCACCACCACCCACCATCATCCGCCCTTCGATTACAATATTTATCTATATTATATCTATCTATGTATGTATGTATGTATGTATATATGTGGAACTGGCATTATGGTAATGTGAATGATACCGAAAAGTGTGCTATTTATTGATACCTGATTGATATAAATGGATTCCTATTTATATCTCTATTGAGTCGTTTATGAGATTTGTAAATATCAAATTCTATTAATAGTTAGGTAAGACAGGGAAGATGTTTTTAGGGAAGCATTTTTGTTTTGTTTAGAGAAAATTGAACATTTATAAATAGGTAAATTTGTGCACACAAAAAAAAATATGGGTAAATTCTACAAAGTGGACTTTATTAAAATAAATTTATTGAATCTAAGAAATTTTTA
>JANSTT010018594.1:0-13480 GCA_026745375.1 Platyura marginata
ACATTTCTTTCATGCAAATAAAATGTACAATTTTACTGCTATTCTCATGTCACAAAACGCTAGACTTTATGTGAAATATTTTTTCCCATAGCAATGTTGTTTATTAGGTAATAGCGCTATAGCTATAGTAAAAATAAGACCAAATTCCAGGACAAGAATGAAATGGTTTCGTTTTACTATTGTGGCATAATAGTAAACGGAAAGCTTTAAAAAAAATTTAATAACAATAAAACAAGGAAAACATGCTTGGTCAGAGGGATCTTAATTGCCTTTAAAAATCTGCAAAGAACAAGTACGGTAATTGGTTAATGGAATAGAAAAGATATTTTTGGTTTTTGCAGAATAATGTTAATGAAATGTTGGGATTTTTGTGTGTTTTTTTTGTTTGTTTGTTTGCTGATTTGGCGGCAAAAAAATTATGGCTGCTATTGAATTGAAATTTGGAAAAATAAAAAAAAGTTTTTCCTTTTTCTTGTTAAATTTCAAATAATAGATAAATTCGGAAACACCCTCAATATCTGCCTATTTATACAATAGAGATTAATTAAATTTAAAGGAGAAGAACGCATACATACATATACAGACGATCTATTAAAAGTTTCAATATTACAGTGAGTTGAATATAAAATAAATTAAAAGATAAGGTTGTCAATATCAGAATCATTGTTCGTTCTCTCTATAGTAGGTGTGCCCAGACAATTCTAAGAGCTCATCAATTACCCAATTCCATTGAACATTATGTTTCAATTATTGAGCATATTGATTTCGATTCTAGATAAAAATAACTTTTCAAGCTGAAACTTTAGGGAAATGAAAATAATTACTGTCATTTCTTATGATTTTGTTGTATTTTTGAACAAGATTATTGTCCAATATTGAAAAACAATAATTATTTACTTACGAGTCTTATTTATATACAAAACACTAATTTCACTTTATTAAGGTTCAGGTATACAGATAAGTCAATTGTGACTAAAATTCTTTTAGTAATTTAATTTTATCATCTCTTAAATCATTAAGAGATTTGACAGTACCAAAAAATGTTAAAAACTCTTTCAATATTGAAAATGTCGCAAAATAACAAAATAATAAATATAATAGATAAACAGGTATGGCTTTAATAATATAAGTTGAACAAAATTCATAGAAAAATTTCCATATACTGACTGAAATACCTTACATACCCTAAGTACTATTCAGGGTTCACTGTTTGTGAAGTAAAAATTGTCTATTAATTTACCTTTCACAAAAAGATATGGGAAAACGCTAATGTTGTTATAATAAAATTTGCTATAGAGCAGAGAGAATGTGTGTAAATTATTGATAAAAGGAAAAAAAAAAAAAAACTAATAAATGAAAAATAAATCAAAGCTTTTAGCATTAATATATGAAAAACTAAATGTCACAGACTCATAGTTCATGCGACATTAAATTATATAGGGAAATATATACGTTCCTCTAATATAGTTATTAACTGCATGTCGCTATATAATGGAATTTTTTTTTTCTTTTTAACGTAACATTATGCTTTAAGGTTTAAGCCTTTTTTACACAAAAATTCACTTAAAATTGTTTTTTCCCTATATATACAATACATACCCAAAATTGATATATGATTTGGCATATAAACAAAAAATCTCAGTTTGGGTTCAATTTAAAACGTATTTCAAAGGACTAAACTTTGTGGGAAAATTGACTAATGTCTGCAACAACAACAACAACAATAACAAAAAAGTCTAAACAACTATGTTTAGATATGGATACATAACTATAATGCTACCTATACTATATTACATAGGCATATATATAAAACTTGAAATTTAGCTTTTTTCTGTATAATATCAAATAAAAGGGGTTGTAAGTATATGGGTAAAATTTGCGGATACATCTTTATTATTTCAGCAAATTGTAAAATATCGACGCAAATCTGTGTATAGATAGGTATTATATTATATTGGTGGTAAATAGAAATTGTAGACATGAACTCTGTTGATATTGTCTTTGTTATATTTTATAGGTATGTAGGTACTTATGTATGTGTACCTATAATAATGTTATTTATGCTATTTGGTTAAAATTCATGTCAAGAAATTCTATTACATAAATTGTCTATAAGATTTTACGATCATTTTGATTGTGCCTGAAATTATGAAATTCACCCATTGACTTCAATTTCAGTATTTTCCCTAATTAATAATATTATAGTATATTAGGTAGGGGAGAGTAGGATCAATTGGCCATATTTTGTTCTTGTAAATTTTAAGTGTTTTTTTTTTTTTTTTTTACATTTTTAGCATTAAACGTTTTTAACGAAATAGACAAGAGTTTTGAAAAAAATCCTAAATATTTCAACAATTTTAAATTAGGTCAAAGTTTGTTTCACAGCGAATTGTGCCATAAAAAACAATTATTTTGAAAATAATTTGCTTTCTACTTTACGTTCTTTCCCAACTAACATAATAGGTGAAATAAACTCCTATTTCAACTATTCAAACAACTTGTCTGTCTGATCAATTTTAATAAATGAATAACAGATTGTGGTATGATCATAACCCTATGTGGGAAAAAATCAACATTTATTGTTGGTATTTAAATTAAGCAATTTTTGACTTCTGAATTTTTTTAAAAGTTGTATGAAATTTAAAGACGATTTTTTAACAATTCTTGGTTATGAAATTTATTTTTGATTTTTGGTTAGAATTTTTTCTTAAAATTAAGTAATTTTTTTCATAAAAGAAAATTTAATTTAGTTTCCCTTTTTTGTTTGTTGGATTTATTAAGGAAATTATGGAGAAAGACGTGGGTTTTTAAGAATGCGGATTTATGTTGTATCCCCATCGTGTCTAATTCAATTTTTTGGCTTATATTGTCGACTGTATTTCTTTCTTACACCCTATCTTTTAGTTATATGTATTGTATATGTATTGTGTTTTCATTGAAAATACGATAGAGGAAAAACTTTAAGTGAAGAAGTTTTTTTTGAATTAACTTTACATGTTTATTGAAAGCTTTAAATTTTAAGAGAAGAATTGCATTGTCAACTTTTAGTTGCTGTTTTTTTTTAAGAAACTTCAACTGCTTCTAGTGCTTGTCTTATATAATAATTTTTTGGTATTATTATGGTTGTTTTCATTAGAAACATTTTATTGTATTTATAACATTCAAAGTTTAAAGTTTCTTAAAGTATATTTATATGATCGTCTTTTTATTCTTCTGTTATTTCTTATTATAAATACACCAACTCTAAATTTAGTATTTTGTTTTAATTTAAAAATTGCGTACGTCTTAATAACAATTTTGCTTAAGGGAATCGTCTGGAACGTTTCTTATACTCAATTATATCCCTACACAATATTATATACCTAATATTTGCTTTACTTCAATTACCTCAATTCTCAAATACAACTTCTATATAGACATACGTTTGGTTGGGGGTGTGTAATTATGTTTTCGGTAAGATTGAAATACCTTTCGTCCTTATGTTCCCATAAATTGTCAACAAAACTTAATGTTAATGTTATTGGTATGCTTATTTTACAGTCAACAGAACATTCCGGTAAATGAAAACTCTATTAGAATTAAAGTGTAGATGAAAATACAATATTTATACATAATGAATGTATTTAAGTATAGAATTTAAAAAAAACAACGCATAACGTTACATATTGTTTATACGGAAATGTAAATTAATATAACCTTACTTGAATTTTCCCTTTACCATAGTTCTACTTAGAATCACATAGAATAGAATTTATGCTAAATTATTCTTATTCATGAGAAACAATTTATTTTAGTTTCAAGAATACTGTGTTGGAATCTGTGTAATTTTGTCTAAATATATTTTAACAACATAAAACAAAATTCGTTGCAACAATATATCCTATGTATACGAGTATATAGAACGAAATAAGCTTTTGCATACAAAATAAGAGCATATAAAGTATCCGTAATGCAGATTTTGTGTTGAGTTGACTTGACTTTATTTCCAAAAATAAAAATCTTATTTAATGATGAATAAAAAAAAATACCCCAATCAAAAAAATATCTATCCTAAAAGAACGAATAAAATCCAAGTCGACGGAAATTTATTTTTCAAAGGTTATGTAATGATTAACCCTTTTCCATATTGAGTTTTTTTTTTATATCAACAAAAAAATCATAATCTATGTTTATGTAGACTGGTAGACTCTGAAGGTAATAACTATAGATTTAGAAATAAAATAAATAAATATCCAAAGAGAATGTGATGGTCCGAGTTATCTATACCCTACTGATTTAGTTATATGTTAAATTTTACTATCGGCCATCCTTTTTCCATTTACATATGACTGATTTAAATGTTTTATGAAGTTTTATGAACGTATGGAGGAAAATAATTTCGTAAATTTTGATGCTGATTAATTAGGGAAAAGTGACGACCAATTTTTACATTCTGATTTTAATAAAATATATTTGACCGGTAAAATTGCTAAGAAAGCCGAATTTGTAAAGTCATTTTTCAGACCATGCAATGAAGCAATGAAACAATAAAATAATGAACCAATTGAACAATGAAGTACTGAAGCATTGAGGCAATAACAATAAATCGATGAAAAAGTGAAGCACTGAAGCATTGAAGCTATAAATCAAGGACGAAATAACAATGAAGTAATGAAGACTCATATACATACATATATATATATATATATACATATATATTGAATAATCATGTTACACTCCACACTTCCGAAAGTAATCGGTAGCATGGTACTTATTTCTTTCTGAACTAAATATGTAATTATAGCACGCAAGTATATTTTTTATTGTATCAAAACAGCGTCTATTTTACTGTCTTCTATGTGAATTTTGGCGATCTAATTAAAATTAAGAGCAAATTACTTAAAAAGATTATTTTAAAAATAAAACAAACACAGATTGGTAAAAGAAAATTATAAAATCAAATCGTGATTTTGCCTATTTCCAATAAACAACTCGCCTGGGAATATTAAAGCCCCCTTAGCCAATCTTTTTCTAAGTATACCTTTTTTTGTTTGTGAAAAGCCACCACTCGTCGTTCTCGATTTAAACATCAAAGTTATATGGTTCTATATGGACACATCTTATTCAATTACGCATCAGTTGGTTTATTTGCAAAGGGTCTCAATCGTTGGTTTATTTTTTTTTTGTTTTTATTTGTTTTTTTTTTTTCATATTTAGAAAACTTTTTGGGCTGCATATTCTTCTAATTAGTAAAGTTTTGGGCTAACTTTTTATTAGCTAGCAATATCCCTTTATCCAAATAATATGTTGTCAAAGTGTATATAACTATGTATATACTTAAGTATAATAGTAGATGGCAAAAATGACAGCTTTTGGAATTGTATTGCTTCAATTCAAGTTGGGAAATATGTATACATACTTAAGACATATAGAGACAGGGCCGGTTCACTTTTGGAGTAACTTAAGTTTTTTTTTTTTCACCCTACTTGGAAATATAATTTTCTTTTAAATGAGTCACTGTCTTTATAGTTTGAATTACAACTATAAAAAATATATTAGACAAAATTATTATGTTTGAAAAAATTATGTACTCTGACGATAATTTTACGATTCCGATAGAGCGAGACAAGAAACATTCAATGTTGTTTTTGTAATTGTTTGTAAATCGATTTTTGAGAATTTCACATAGAGGCTTACAGGTCTCTCACATACTCTTATACCAGTGACGTCTGGTTCTCGGATTCAACGGATTCAATGAATCCGTTGTAAATTACCCATATAATCAGAAGTAAAACATTTTTGTCGTAATGGAAAGTCCGCCTGTCTGATTTTTTTTATTTACACAAATTTTGATATAGTCACTAGAACATAATCGCTTAAAGTTATGCAATAATATACTTTGTGCTAAGTTATACGGCAGATTCAATTTTTAAATTGAGTATTCCTATATAAATGTTTTCAGCAAAAGAGCAAAAGAGATAATAGATTTTCTATAAATAGGTTATTATGCGTATAGGAGAGATTTTACTTCGACAGATTCAATTCCGTTGGTTGAATCATTGCGTTGAATGTTGAATATATGGTATTGTTTACTTAGTAGGGCTCATTTTCGCGAAAGAGATAGGTAGTTAATAGAATGTTGTTAATATATGCGTATAGTAGAAATTTTACTTGGATAGATTCAATTCCATTGGTTGAATATATGAAATTGTTTGTTTGGTAAGGAGTTGTGCGCGTGGTAAGTATTTGTATTTTGTGTGAGTTATGGATAACCTACTCATATATTACTTTTGAATCCCTATCACAAATTTTCACGCAACGTCACTGTGACAACCTGATTCTTGCGTAATTATTTGTGTTCCAAATATCTTTTATTTTTTATCTCTTTGTTGTTATTTGAATTTGTCTATTCAATGTCTATTCAAATATTATTCACAGGATTACAGGACACTAAACTAACAGAAAATACTCATAAATAAAACTTGTAATTACCTACATAATAGATACATTATGAATGGCACATTTATCGTACATAATGTATGTAGGTGTACAATTATACAATAATTGATAAACTTTAATTGCTCGGATGCCTTTCTGATAATGGTTATGGAAGTTAATTTATTGTATAGTAATTTGTTCCTATATAGCAGATAAATATTATTAGTATATAAATAAAAAAATTCAGGGGTCCTAAATAGGTGGAAATAAGAGTAAAATGTTTATACGTATTGGAACTTTTTTATGTGACACCAAATTCTACACACAGATTTTTTATTTTTTATTTTATATTATAGGAGAGTCTTTTTTTTAAACACAAAACAGAAAAACGGCTTCATTTATATTATATGTTCCTTGCCAGAAGAATTATCATAACTTTTGTTAGTTTAATAGAATAAATCTGTAATCTCAAGCGAAAACGACTTAAGTGGACTTAGGGGTAAATTGAGTTTTACATACAGCTGATTTAGAAACAAAATTACTTTCAATTTCCAATTTTTTAAACTTTCATATCATATTTTTTAAATTATATATAACCTTTTTTCCATAAAGGATAAATAAAATGTTTTCTTCTTCTAATTATGGTGTGTTTTCATTCATCCTGTCATAAAAAATTAAAGTATTTAGCTCTTACAGATTTTTCCAGAGATTTTTTAGAACCTTTATCTTACTCTACTCGTAATTCAGAAAAAATGACTTAAGTTGTTTTTGCTTGAGACCACAGAAATTACTTATGAACTTTCAATTTTTCCTCCTCGAAAAAAAAAAAAAACTGCAATCAGTGTTTTTCGGGTTAGTTTCCAAATTTTAAGTAAAAACACAAATATGCTACATGGGAAAAGTTTTGTGTTGAAATTGTTCTTTCGTTATGTATTGTATAATACATACATACCGTATTTATGTACATCGTAAATAAATTATATACATACCGGGATAACGTGCACTGTTTTTGTTTGAGATTAATGTATTTAACGAGCTCAAAGCGATTTTGTAATTAAAAACTGTTTTTGTGTCACATACACTAATACAATGTTATTTAATAGCTTAGTATGGTAGCGTTGTTATTGCACGATGTACAGTATACAGTATTTAGTAATTTTATGGTAAACAGCTTCTTTAAAGAGATAAATTTATAATATATATACATATACATACATATATGTAATTTCAATTAATTATTTAGCTAAAGATTTATATTTTAAATTGCAAATTCAAATTTATTTGATAGAAAATCTTTTTCGAAATTTTTATCCTATTTGTGTTCGTTCTTGACAATTCTGGCCCGGACGTAAGCACGCGCATTTTAAACTTCGAAAATCGCAGAAAATTGCTATAAAAAAATGAATACACATATTACCGTATATTACGAGCTGTTTGTGCATTTGGATATATTGTCTACAAAAACACCAAAAATTGGTTTCAATCTGTAGAATTGACTCACTTTGACCGAAATCGTTCAATTTTTTTTTTTTTAATTTATATTTTTTTTAACCGGCCACTTAATAAAAAAAATCTCATCTGCTATATTTTGGCGTTGAATTAATTATATTTTTCTACATTTTCACTTCAAATCCAATTTACTTGAATAATATTTTACTAATTTGCCAAAAAACACATTCTATTCAGATGGGCTTTCTATTCGATTTTTTTCACTCTCACGAATTCAAAACATAAATAATTTTTTTTCGAAGATAGTACTGTAGTAATTTTCTAAAGAAAACAATAATATGTATAAGGGAAAATTCCATTCAAACAACATTAATTAAATCGAAAATATATCAGTATTTGATATACCTCTATGCATGTATAAAATATAAATTGATTTTTAATTAATTGAAACAATTAATGATTCCGTAAATACCAACACCGCAAAATTTTATGCAAAACAACGTTTTTTTTTCTAATTTCTCGACAATATAAAATTATCGAAAAAGCAATATATCACCCAGGTAATGGTTGAATTTTTGCACAAAACAACTAATTTAACAAAACCTCCCTTAAATACCCTTGACGAACATTAGAATAAACCGGCATTATATATATATATATATATATATATATATATATATACTGTTAACAAGTATTCCGTTTTAGGTTTTAGTTATTTTGTTTGCTGTTGATCATCATGGTTCAGCAAAAAGGATAGAAAGCCCCATGATAATGTTGTTAGATATTTAGGACCTTTATATAATAGTAATTTCGTTACCTTTAACACATCATATGTTGATAAATATTATTACGTTGATAAAACTATACATTTTATATTCGCTTGAGAATATAAACTAAAATCTGTGCACGTGGTTTAAATCATGATAAACACCGAAACTAATTATCCGATTACTATACACATACATATATATGTAGTTTATTATATAATACATACAAAGCCCGGCTATAGTCGTATATAGTGTTATGATGGTTTTTTTGCATTTTGTAGCTTTTAAAAGCTATTTGTTGTATACAATGTTCTCTCCAGAGGACTAGCAATTTAATAGCAATAAATTCTTGAAAAATCTAATTAAAATAGCACAGGAGAGCTTAATGCTTAATCTGTAGGATTTTCATATATTTGTTGCCTTTTTAAGGTTTAATGAAAATAAATGAAAAATTATCGTCCTCAACATTTTATATACATAACCATTGTAAATTGCAACAGAAAAAGATCGGGAAAAGTTTTAATTTTAATAAAGATTTATATTTTTGCGGATATGACCCCGTATACGTATACCAACGCCTAAAATCAGATCATGAAAAAAAGGGGTTGCCGATTATAGAGACAATGCTTTAAAAAGTATTTAATTTTTGTCGCAAAGCTTTGAAGAGTTTGCGATAAAAATTAATTTGTACCTAAGTAGTTAGAATATGTATTTGTTTATAGGTATAATTATGGATATTAATTAAATACCAGCTCTCTTCCTTTGCTTTCATTAAAATTAATAGAATTATGTCGTTGTCATGCATCCTTTATTTTATTCCATTGAGTCATTTCTAAAATAATTCTATTTATTATACTGTTGAATGTTGGTTTAGCTGTAAACATTAATTAATTTAATATTTTATAACAACTTACCTAGAAAATACATAGCTTTGTACCTAAGTACTTAGCAACTTACATACAAGTTATCCTTTTGCGTTGGCTACCATTCAAAGAACGTATTAATAACAGAAAAGTAGAATAATTTGATTACGAAGACTTTAATTTCTACTGTTTGCAAGTATTAAGATTCATTACCAGTGTCAGCAATAGCCGATCTTACAGAATCCATAATAGGGAAGTAATGGAAGAAAGTAATTCGTGAATAAAAACCCAAAACAATGATGACTGATCCTTGCGGAACCCCATGATAAATTAATTGTCCAGATAATTAATTGTCATCGATTATTGTCGAGAATATTCATATGTGAAGTGTCAGATTGTTCGAAAACATTAGGCTTGATTATTAGTCGGCCATGTCAAATACGATCAAATACCTTGAATTGAATCGAACATTGGTACAGATAACCGTAATTCGAAAACCGGGCCTGTTACGTCAACCATCCAGTTGTATAACATTGAGTTAAGGTGCTGTTAAACAAAAACTTTGACATGCCACAGATAAATTAATGATTATATGTAATAGAGGTGATGCTTTCAACGTTTTCTTCGCTTTATCTTCCTTATTTTAAACGTATAATTATCAAAAGACTAAATTATCCTATTAACGGAACATTTTACATTGACTCTTATTTCCACTATGAATTTTTTCGTTGAAATTTAATGTTTAAATTGGATTAAATTTAATTCGAAATGCTTAACATTAACCCTATTATGTATCTAGGTAACTGTAGTTGTATAATGTGGTGGCGTTTTTGCTAGAATAAAAGTCATTAGTAATGCAAGTTCACACCATCTACATACCTATAATAAATGCATCATATATGTAGCTACATATAGAAACCTTTAATATGGAGAAAAACTACTTTTCCGTTTAGTAACATTAATATGAATATAATTCTCTTTGGGATCGTGGAAATTAATGATGACTGATGGTTGGTTATTAAATGAGTAATTTGTTTCCTGGGTATCGTTTAAAAGTGCTACTTTGTAAAATGCTTTAATGGTCTTAATGATAATATTATCTTCATCCGCCATTTAGCGACGTTTAAGAAGTTTTAAGCTGAGTTTTATTTGTTATTGCTTTTTCTTGTTCTAAAGTTTAAGGAGATAAATATTTTCTGACAATATGAATAATTGACATGCCATTCAATTGATATAGTCAATAGATTTGATGCCTAAGAAGTTGATAGATTTAATAATATTATCATAATTAATTTCTTTGTATTATTTCTCGTCTTGTTTTATTGTGCGGCTTACAAACAAAGATAAATAAAATTTGAACAAATTTCTAGCAGCAGACTACATTGAACAAATAGTAAACAGTAGTAGGGTGCCGAAAAATTTTTGTTTTTGAAAAAGAAAATAATTAATATTCCAAAAAAAAAAAAATGTTGAACAACTCTCTGATTCTGAATCCAATTTATATTTAATAATTCCCAGTGGTATTGCAGGATATTTTGTTAATTTTTATTTAAAGCGGGACCCGCTAGAAATTGTGACGGTGCTTTAGTACCTACCTTCAGTTTTAAAGCTTTGAAAATAAATTCATTACAAAAATGTGATCTTTATCTTGATTAAATATTAATCTTGAATGTTGATTAAAATTAGGTCAACGGATTACTATTCAACTAAGAAAATTAGTTTTCCTAAGCTTCTTTAACTTTTTTCAATTTTTAGGTATAAATAGTGTAAATATTTATAACAAAAATAAAATAAAATTTAATATCCAACCACCATTGACAATTCTCTGTGCGAATATTTTCAGCATTTTCATAAATATTTCTTATTCAATTTCGACAAAAACAAAAATAATTTTTACTGAAATTCTCGCTGAAATTGGATAACTCATAAAATGTTGAAAGCAACTTGAAATATTAAATTAAGAGCTTTGGGCAATATTTTTGTTTAGTTGTTTGATATTTAAAATAATAAAAGAAATTAATTAAAAAAATTCGGTATATTGTATTTCCAGCATTATGCATTATATGTACATATGTAGAGAGGTGATGCTTGCAATTTGTGTAAAAGCCTAGTCTATTCTGATTGCATTTAGGAGAGTCTATATTTCCAGATGAAATTAATGTATACCATAAAACATCGTCACACCATATCACGAAAGCTCATAAATAAAGAAAAATACAGATTTATATCGTTAAAGACATACACGGGGTCGTATAGTACAAAATACGATAACGATTATGCTCACGATATCGCAATAAATCAACAGAACATCTTATCGTATCAATATAAAACAAGCTTGCTGCTTGCGTTTGCTATAATACGCAGGAAAAACTTTAATCTACCCCGAACTGTGTAGCACATTTAAAATAGATGCATGAATCCGTATTAAATCAGAGACTTTTTCTCGGCTATAATCACATTTTCCAGTGTGAATCCCAAAAAAATCAACACCGAATTATTCGATTATTTATATCACCTCTTCCTTCCCTTTTATCTATCATCACGACCTTCAATTTCTTTGACATTTTTATTATCGATAAGATCGAGTATTTTCTATTTATATCCAGCAATGTGATGAAAATTTTTGGTTGTTTGCCTTTGTCCTCAACTTTGTCACCCTAATTTACATTTTGATTTAAATATGAATGATTTGTGTGAAATAACTCAACCTATCGATTTCTGATTGCTTCTTTATGGAACCGCATATCGATTCGCGATAGGTGGGCTGTTGTAGAAATATTTGATGAAAAAAAAAAAAAATATTATAAAATGCCAAAACATGATACATCCAAAAAAAAAAAAAAAAATAAAGTAAAATAAAAATGGTTAGGGTGACCTAACTGTACCCTCTCTATAACAGATGTTGATTTCATTTCCTTGTTATGATATATTTTTGTATATATACCTTGAGAAATATTTTCTGTGAAGATGTATAAAATTACTTAATTTAAAAAAATAAAAAAACATGGAAACATTTCAATGTTTTTTATGGTAAGAACATTTCCTCTATACATATACTTACCTAAATGCTAGTAATGCTACAGTAAGTAATGTAAAGGTGGATAATTGCTCTTCAATTTTAGTATAATTTTAATGGGATAAAATAATAGCTACAAAAAAAAATCCCCCTTCCTTTCGAGAAAAGATTGCAAAGAATTTACAGATATTTAACATTACAAGATTTTGTTGTTGCAACTTTTTGGTTGTTTTCTTTTTTTCTTCTATGTACATAAATACCACGTCTTACTGATTATTACTTGGTATTTCCAAAAATGAATGTCTGACCCAGAAAGTGGTATTAAATGCGTATTTCAGATGGATATTTTTATTGGATGTGATTGTCAGTCATGATTGTGCCATAGCCGCATGTCTTCTATGGACCCATAACCAGAAATTTCATCCCAATTGTTGGATATTTTTATTGATTTCGATTTTATGTAGCATTGTATTTCAACGAGTTAGCACATGTTGCCAATAAAAAAATGTTAGTTTTAGTTTAAAAATCTGTTTAAGATAATTTTTTTACAATTTTTTCATTTCGCATTAAGACTAAACTTACATAAAACCAGTAAAGAAGGAAAAATTGGCTTCGCCGATTATAATGTACCCGTTTGAGTACTTGTTTATTATTTATAACTTTGTGCGTGTCTATTTTATCTGTACAATAAATATAATTGGGTAAATTGAATACAAATGAATAAAAACCCTACAAATGACAAAATTGATTGCAGCACCATAACGGTATTTTTTAGAACTATTTAATCTATGAATGAAATCTTAATTTTTTTTTATTCTCTATCATTTTTGTCATATTCATTTTTTCTGTAATCTAAATACTTTTCAAGTAAATTATTAAAAACCCTAGAAGTTCAATAAAATTGATTACAGCGCCATAACGCTAGGTCGTACAACTTTTTGATCTATGAAAGAAATCTTCATTTTTGT
>JANSTT010018595.1:0-13476 GCA_026745375.1 Platyura marginata
CGACCCCAAGGTGACAGAAGCAGAGGTCGTCCCCGAGCGAGATGGCAAGACAACATCGAAAATGATGCAAGAAAACTGGGAGTGAGGGGCTGGTGGAACCATGCTCAGAGACGAGATACCTGGACAGAGACGAGATACAGTGGAGCAGGCTAAAACGCACCCCGCGTTGTAGCGCCATAGGAAGAAGAAGAAGCAATCGCCTTAAATTTCTTTAATTACCTTTCCTCTAACATCTCCAACAATGTCATACTTATTACGTAGCTCATCAAGTCCTTTAATTAAATAATTTCCAACATTTAGTGCATTTTCTTGAAGTTTTTCCTCTTCAATTATCTGTTACAGACGAAATATTTGTAATCCTTAAAATTATTTTTAAAAATTAACTTACATTAAGTACAGACAAACCAACAGCACATGCTAACGGATTCCCTCCATATGTTGTAAAATATTTAGCTTGAAACAAACTATTTGCTATTTCTTTAGTTGTAGCCACTGCAGCTAATGGAAATCCATTTCCGATTCCTGTATGTAAACAAATTTATGAAAGTTACATACATATAAATTAAATACTTAATGAACCACTAACCTTTGCCCATTGTTATTATATCCGGAACGATATCATGCGATTCGAATCCCCAGAAATGTTCTCCAGTCCTTGCAAATCCTGTTTGAACTTCATCTGCTATAAAAAGACCACCATTCGCTCGTACAAGTTTAGCAGCCTTTTTCAAAAATCCCTTTGTAAATTGTACAGTTCCGCCGATACCTTGAATAGCTTCCGTAAATATTCCTGCACATCTGTTCTGCGGCATTGAATAGTCAAAGAATTCTTCAAGTTGCTGATAATACATCAATGTCGCCTCACATCGATTAGGACTACACGAACAATTTCTATCCGTTTGTATAAGCGAATCTCGACAATATTTTCCACCCCATAATCCCGTATATGGATTTGGATTCATTATCTGGAATTTTACTGTTTAACACCATTATTAAATCAAATTAATTTTGTTTTTAATTACTTGTTGGATACCAGAATTAATACCAGGTACTGGAAATTTCCAAGTTGATTGACTTGACAAACCAAGTGTCGATGGGGACGAACCATGGTATGAATTTTGAATAGTAAGAATTTCGTAATTATTCGTATAAAGACGAGCTAAGAGTATAGCTAAATCATTGGCTTCGGATCCAGTAGAAACAAAACAAATTGTCTAATAAAATAATTAGTGCCACCAAATATTAGTAATCATTAAGATTACCTTAAGTTTGTCCGGCAATTTAGAAGCTAATTTCTCTGCATATTCATGTATTTTTGGGTGCATGTAAATTGTTGGAGCATGCCATAATGTATCGATTTGATCTTTCAATGCTGCATTGACTTTCCTATCGTTTTAATTTCGAAATGGTTTAAACAAAAACTAGGAACAATAACATCTTTAAAATGTTAATCAGACATTTATTAAGTTGGAAAATATTAATTGATTAGAATCGCTCATCCTATATCTGTAGCAGAATGAAATAAAATAAATTCAAGGATGAAAATGTAACCAAATTTCTCGTGAAAAATTAATAGATTATATTGTTTGCCTATGTCTAACATGTTTTATTTTATTATATTAAAAATACTTACGGATGACAATGACCTACAGATATGGTGGCAATGCTTGCAAACATATCCAAGTATTTTTGTCCATTATGATCAAATAGCCATTGCATTTGTCCGGAATGTATGAGTAAAGGTTTTTTGTAAAATGGATGTTTACTGTTGAATAGTAAGTTTTCATTCCTTATTTGAAGGATGTCTTCATGCGTTGGACCCTTTATGAATAAAAATACTTACACTTTATAATATAAACAATTATCTATATGAATAATGTAATAGTTAAAAAATTGTTCGTTACACGATATTGTGGTGTATTTTTGTTGGTGTGTCCATTTCTCCATATTGAAGTGGTTGATAATCTTGTTTTGTTGAAAAACACAATTTTATGTGTTTTTCTTAGTATTGTATTTGAGTTCCACATAACTAAAAAAAAAACACTTTTTACCATTAAATTTAATTTAATTTACACATGGATTCGACACATTATTCTACTAAAATAATTAGATCGATTTTGTTTACTTTATTGAATTGCACATTTTTGCTCAAAAAATCTTTCAGTAGTTGAATTGTTCTTACATAAAATCTGACACATAAAGTTATTGTAAATAAAGCAATAATATACTGATAGCAAATATTACAATTAACGTACATATATCATTCTTATCAGAGTTCAATTGAAAAATAAAAGGTTAATTGATAACTACATGTACAATTGTACATACATAAATATAATCAAACCACTCGTAATAACTGTTTTATTGAGCTATTACTTATCAAAATCTACACTTATTTAAGCCTTCTAGAGTGAATAATTTGATTAGAAAGGTGTGATTTACAATGAAACTTACTCTAAAGAATCCGTTTTGTTGATTTGGTATACAGATAGTACGGAAAGATCAACAGTACACGTTAATTCCACCAAATGTATTAAAATTTTTAAAATATACTGAGATATACTGAGATAAACTTTCGTTGTAGCTACTGCAGCTAATCGAAATTCTTTCTTAATACGCAATAATTTCAATTACCATTTTATACCCGTATGATGTAATCAAGGGTATTATAACTTTGTTACGGAGTTTGTAACGCCCCTTAATACTCGCCGTAGAAAAAAAATTTCAACACCATTGTCTTTCTCGTCATGTCCGTCTGTCCGTGATCAAGATTCCGCACAAACGGCTAAAGCTAGAAAGCTGAAATTTTGACAGTTTATTATGTAGACCTAGGGTAAGATCTCTATTGTTTTTGGAGCAAATCGGACAAAAAATAGGGGAGGCTGTAGTACAGTGTGCACCTAATTATGATATAAATCATTCATTTACTCGAAAGTTAGTCGAAATGTAGAAAAAATGAATATGACAACAATTATTGAGAATAAAAAAATGAAGATTTCATTCATAGACCAAAAAGTTGTACGACCTTCCGTTATGGCGCTGAAATCAATTTCATTGAATTTCTAGGGTTTTTAATCATTTACTGGAAAAGTATTTATGTAGATTACAGAAAAAAATGAATATGATGAAAATTATAGAGAATAAAAAATGAAGATTTCATTCATAGACTAAAAAGTTCCACGAAGTACCGTTATGGCGCTGCAATTAAGTTTATGTCATTTCTAAGGGTTTTTAATCATTTGTATTCAATTTACGATATTATATAATTATATTTATTGTACAGACAAAATAGACAAATACAAAGTTGTAAATAATAAACAAATACTCATACGAGTATATTATAATCGGCGTAGCCAATTTTTCCTTTTTTACTGGTTTTCATATTTAATTCGAATCCCAAGAAATATTCTCTAGTTAGAAGTTTTCCCATTTGAATTAACAAAATAGTCCATACAAATATATTTTACTTTAAATATTTGTTAGAATTTTTCTTAAATTTATTTAAATAATAAAAAAAAACAATCACAGTAATGAGATTTTGTAATTGTTAATAAATATTATTTAATTAACTTAAAAAAATTATTTTATAAACTGACAATTATTTAATTAACTGAACTTTTTGAAGTTGATATAAGCGGCGTAATAATAAGCTTTGGAATGTCGATAATCGTTAAAAAATCGATAATAGTTAAAAGACAAAAATACAATTACATGATATAGTCGCGAATCGCGATCATTAATTTATTTTTTTCAAGTGAGCATCATTAGTTCTTATTACAGGTTAAATAAACAAATTGTCTTGATAATTGACAATGAAGATTGAAGATTAATTTTTATTGTTAATTCCGAGATACCAGCACCTGGCATGCACATTGAGATAAACTAGTAGGTATATAATGTCACCTCTATTTAGGTATAGATACAGATATTCAATTTGATTTTACGATGTAATAAAAAACAAAATAAATATCATTAAACTATTTTATTTCACGTTAAATACAATCATTACATGTTTCGTTTTCGCCAACGTATGTTTGGAAGCGTTGGTTTCACTTAACATTTTAATGATATGTCGTAATATTATTTTTATTTTATTTCGTTCCCCTATTCATATATTCATAATAAAAAAAAAATTCATATAAATTTTTTAAGTGATTTTTCAAAGACTTCCAGCGTGAAATCAACATCTTGTTTGTTAATACATAACGGTGGCTTAATGCGAAACACCTAAAATTAGGGAATTACATACAAAAATGTCTTATTTAAATATAATGTCAAAACATTACATTAGAATGCAGACCACCTTTACCAATGATGACGCCCAAATTCAGGCATTCTTCCATAATTCCATTTACACGTGCCATATCAAGTGGTTCCTTAGACTCCCTATCGGATACCATTTCAATTCCAATCATTAAACCCTTTAAAAGGATAAACATTTTTTCTTAACTATTTATGTAGAATTCATTTGTAGGTATTTTTTTAATTTTATTGTTAAGACTAATTTGAGGAAAATTGTCTGAAATTATTTAACTAATTTTTAGAAATGAGTAATTGTCGTACCTTTCCACGAACATCTCCAATTATATCGTAACTCTTCTGGAGTTGCCGAAGTCCTTCGATTAAATATGTGCCAACATTTAATGCATTCTCTTGAAGTTTTTCTTCTTCTATTACCTATCAAAATGCCATATTCTAGATAAATATTAGAACATAGAATAATTAAATAGATATAAATTTACGTCAAGAACTGCGATACCAACAGCACAAGCCAACGGATTTCCGCCAAATGTATTAAATGTAATTGCCTCCGTTAAAGATTGATCGATTTCAAGCGTTGTAATTACGGCAGCCAGAGGAAATCCATTTCCAATTCCTTTAGCCATTGTAACAATATCCGGTATTATGTCATGACTCTCAAATCCCCAGAAATGTTCACCAGTTCTACCAAATCCAGTTTGAACCTAAATATAAAGATGAAATAATATTGAAACTTATCCATCTATGGAAAACTCCTTACTTCATCTGATATAAAAAGTCCACCATTCTCTCTTACTAGTTGGGCAGCTTTCTTAATATATCCTTTTGGAAATTGAACGGTACCACCATAACCTTGAATCGATTCGGCAAACATTGCAGCACATCCTTTTTTTGGCATCGAATATTTAAATGACTCCTTCAGCTGTTCGTAATATTTTACACTTGCTTCACAATTTGTAGAATTGCACTCACAATTTCTGGTTGTTTGAGATGGTGAGTCACGGCATAGTTTTCCGCCCCATAAACCACGATACGGATCAGGATTCATAATCTATAGTCAAATGTTATTCAATTTAGTGATCTATTGTCTTTGATGTAAGGAGATTAAATCCAACATGTTGAATACCGCTATTTATTCCTGGCAAAGAATATCTCCAAATATTTTGAGCAGTCAATCCCATTGTGTATGGTGAAGCTCCATGATATGAGTTATTCAATGAAATTATCTCAAAATTTTTCGTATATAGTCTAGCCATTAGCATAGCTAGATCATTTGCTTCTGATCCAGAATTTACGAAATGGACACACTGTTAATTATCATAAACAATAACTACTAAGTTGTAGAGTGCGCTTATAAGTATATTGCATATACGAGTATGTATAGTATACTGACCTTAAGATTTCCTGGTAATTTTGATGTCAATTTTTGTGCATATTCCTGTAGTGTAGGATGCATATACAAGGCAGATGTATGCCACAATTTGTCTGTTTGGTTTTTTAATGCTTCGTTTACCTTTCTTATAATAATAAAAAAGAATAAATATTGTATAGCAAATTAAATTATATTTTTACGGATGACAATGACCCACTGACACTGTTACAATTCCCCCAAACATATCTAAATACGTTTTTCCATTATGATCAAACAGCCACTGCATTTTTCCTCTAGTAATGAATAGAGGTTTACTGTAAGCATGCTTATAAGTTGGTCCCATGTGCTGTTTTCTTAAAGTAATTGATTCTTCGTAATTGAACCTCTGAATGATTTTTTTTTTAAGTAATCATTACTTTAAATAGGTATTTAAAAAAAATTACATTTATACTGTTTGTTGTTGAAACTGATCTTATGTACACATTTTTCAGCTGGTTCTGGTTCAATTGTACAATTTTGTTTAATTTTGTTATTATTGTCATCTCGAATTTAATTTTTAATTACAAATTGTCCTATTTGATTAAATAAAAAATTATAGAGACATTTTATTTAACTACATATTATATATAAAGTTATGTAATGTCTCTATAGCTTATCCGCTCATCGTTAGTAATGGATGATAGAGGTGGTAGAATATGGCGAAAATATGCACCCAAACACAAATATGTGTAAGGTAACAAGTGATTAAGAGATCCCTTCCTTAAAAACGTCCAAAAATATTCATTTTAAGTGTTGACGTATATAGTTAATTTTAACAGGCCTATTCTGTGCAAAAGTTAAAATCTCTTATAGCAGTCATATCTATCAAAGCTTGCCTCTAAATTCACCTTATTATAGTTTATACTTAAAAAAAAGTGTATTCTAGCCCAAATGTAATGATTGCCTGGCTCTCGGCTGTCACTTACAATGTTGTTTTAGTTTAAATAGATTTACCTTATTACTTTTTTTTTAAGTGGATGGGAAGTCTGATACTGGGGATCCTTGCTTTTAATGATCGAATTAATTGCTTTTTATAGTTTTAGCTTTTTAGTTTATTTATAGTTTTAATTTTATTATTTTTAACTTTTTTTTAAATGCGCACTCGACTTAACTTTTATTACCTCACACGAGCGTTTTTAATATACGCGACTATCCGCTTGACGGTCGGATCAGAACTTGTCCTCCTTTCTCGTTTAACTTCGATCTCGGTTGGAATTATTAAGCAGAAGTAGGGATATATTTAAATGATAGGAATTTTAAACGGAGGATTAATTTATTTTAACATTTTAAATAAAAAAGCGCAAAATTTAAAAAAGAATTACAAATTGAATTTTAATAAAAATAATTTACAAGATAGAAAGCTAAGAAAAATTTGATGACCGAGGAGGTCGTTACACAAAATCTATGACTCATAGTGCTATGAGTGCTCATAGCTGAAAATCGCTCATAACTTAAAATCGACATACTAGACGTATTTCAACCATAATTGATTATCATAAATGACAATTCTGTGTTTTTGAGTGCATTTTTTTAAAAAAATTTGTGAAAAGAACGTTTGATGGAATTATTTTTAAATATTTATATGAAACATTTTAATAAAAAAAAATTCACAACAACAAAATACACTAATACCATAAAAAAAACAATATTTTTATTTATATTTGATAGGCTGAAAAATTTACCACAGAGTGTTGATGAAAAAATTAAAATCAGCTCTATGATACATTTGGCTAGAATACCAATTATGATAAAAAGCTATGAGCGAATTTTAGAATGGTTTTATCTTTCTATGATTTTCTATCATATCACTCATAGCACAGAATAGGCCTGTTAATAATGTTATGGTATCCTGTACATTTTTTAGAAATAATAATTACTAAACTAACATTTCTATATGCATTACACGTAGTCACGTAATCAAAATTGACAACAATTATTTACTGAGCGAACTGAATTTAAAAACTGAATTTAAATAGTTAGGTTCACCTCTAAGAACTATCTACCTATTATTTCAAATAACAATGTAAATAATTTAAATCACTGACGTATAATATTTAATTAAACGATCGCTAACATACATTATTCATTACTTTAAATTTACATTTACATAATTGTCGAATTTATTTACCACACATGTACACAAAACAACTTTAGTTGTTGTTTAAAAAGATGGTAAAGAGGCAAATACTATACCTACTACTAAAGTAATGTATGTACAATGTACTAGTACTAGTTCTAGTATAAGAAGTGTTTAAAAATTAAAATTATTATATTAATATATGCGACTCGAAACTCTACAAAACTCAAAACTCCATTTTTCGGAAGTCATCTTTGCTATGCTGAAAAATAAAACTAAAAATAAACAATTTTTACATTTAAAATTATAACTTAAAAACTGTAGCCGCAGGATAAAAACATTGTATGGGTATGGGTTAGTGGGTATTCGTTACATCAAAATATTATTTTTAAAAAGCTCCGAAAAAAGCATAAATATTGTATGTTAATAAATATTATACGCGACAAAATATGTCTAATCTAGTTAATCTTGGTCTGCCTAATGGATTGGAAATTGACTGTACATTTGACTTTCCATTGATTAAACCATGGCCCTCTTAACGGATTATCATCTAAAAACGGGACACCATGTTTAAAAGCAATATCCATAATTTGGACAATTTGAACATCAATAATTTAGAGATAGTCTAAAATCTAAATAATACTTTTTTTTTGTAGGTATAAATTATAATTTTTTAAATCCTTTTTTTATTTACAAATATTATTAAGGGCGAACAAAAAATGTTTAACGGACATTTAAATCCCGTTCTTTATTTTGAAATTGTTATATTATGTAATATTCGTTTAGTCAAATAATTTTCATTAAAACTTCGCTTTATTTTATTTTTTGTTTTTTAATAATTACATATTACAATTTTTGTCAACAAACACACAAAAAATATATATATTTTTTTCTTTTTCTATACTACAGTAGACGTCAATATACATATACATTAATCTTTTTAATCTTATTTATCATCTAATAATTTCAGACAATAATTAAAAATTGATAAAAATTATAATTTTCTATCAAAAATACTAACAATATTCTACATATTATATACAAATAAAATAAATAATATAATATAATATTCACTGTTAATAATTTTAAAATTTTTTTAATTTTAGGCGGGCTTTTTTAATTGTGTTTTTATTGTAAATTTTAAGTCTTTATTAATTTGGAATTGTACAGTACAGCATAGATAGTTGGCAATTCAAACTTAATAATAAAAAAAAACCCGAAGACATTATTATAGATAGGTAATGATATTATTATTATATTATATAATTATAAGCATCTTCTGCAACTCATAAATAATTGTCATTAAAATTGGGTTAATTGAAAGTGGAAAAAATAACAGGAGTAAGAATATTGATTACTACGTATAACTTTTCACTTGAACGAATATTAGTTTGCTACCTACTTATATTAAATCGTGGTGCTCCTGAACTACTAATTAAGACAGAAATGTTAAACTTTCCAAAACAATTTAAAAATAATTTTTTTTTCTTATTACTAAATAGTTCACTGACTTCAAATATTAAGAGAAAAAATTCACAACTGGGAAGTAAAAAAAAAAATTCCTGCCAAAAGCCAATGTCAATATCGTATGGAGGCGTGTGTGTATTTAATTATTTTAAAATAATGACGCAGTTGTTTGCCAACGGTATATACAAGTAAACAATGTATGGCTACAAACAAGCCACACTTTAACAGTGTATAGTGTATAATACGTGTGTAACATGGCTTGTTTTTGTTCACTATTTAGATAGGTAGTTACAAGCATAAAATGATCCGAACCGTATTCAACTTTATTAAAGAATTTTAACGGCAGCTTTCGTTTTCCAACTATCTATTTGTAATGTAAGATTATTTGTTTGTTATACAAAATAAAGTAAACGTTACTTTTAATAATTATGAAAAATAATAAATACCAAATTATTTATACTTAACAATAATTGTCCAATTAGATATGAATTATATAAATATGCAATTCCTGTCAATTCTCTATAATACTTAATCAATCACAGCTATTTGTTTCTAAATATTCGATTAAAAATAATTTTAATAAATTTTTTAAAGTCTTTTGACTCTACTTTAAAATTGAAAATATTTATGAAATAATGTTTTCTCTTAATGAATAATAATACTGAATACATATAGTTTTCTTAAATTTAATAAATAGTTTATTTATTTTTTTAATAATTTTTTAACAAATATCTAATTAGAAAAATATTTTTTTATAATTTTTAACACCCTGTTCTTTTTATGATTTCCTTTTCATTTGGCAAGTAAATTTTTCTATATAAAAAATATTAATTAAAAATGTATTTTTGTATTAATGTTTTTTACATTTCATTTTTTAAATACAATAATAAGTCAATATAGTTAACAGTATTTGTTTTAAATTAAATTAACAGAAACTTATTGGTGTAATCATTTTAATAATTTATTTATTTTATTATTGAACTAACACCAACTGTTTAACGTCATTTGTTTTTAACACAATGTACAATGTATATAATTATGTTAGTATATTAAATACAGGGTATATTATGTATGTATCGGGAATATACAAAGGTACTAAATATCTAAAACAGCCACATTGGATAAGTTAACATTTGTATCTGTATGTATGTACACAAGTAAGTATACATACTACGTTAGTTTGGTAGGTACATATAGGTATTATAATTACTAATTTACTATACATATTACATAGGTACTAAGTTACTTTAGAATACTTTTTAGTACAAGAAAACTAAAAATTATTAAGTATGTTATACATACGTATGCACTATATATAATATATATGATGATTCAGCATATAAAAATACAAATTCGTACTTTAAATGCTGTAAAAGACATAATTCCGTATCATTCACGTTCGGCTTAATTTGGATACTTTCAGTTTCATTAGGTTCAGTTTTTGGGAACTTTACTCTAATTGAATTTTCTGTGCTTTTTGCTTTATCATTATTGTTTCATTTCTGAACAAACTCTTTAGTCATAATCAACTATGCATTAATATAATTATGCTTATCAATTTTTAGTTTTTCATGTGCAATCATTGTTATCAAGTATTAATCTATTATTGGTAATTGGGCTATGCTAATATAGCAAGCTTCTAAGATTTAAATTATCAGTTCTAAACAAAAAAACAAAAATATGCGTTACATAATTTGTCGCTTTTTTCGGTATGAAGCAATAACAATAAGATTTTTCAATTCTATGAATTGTTTTATAGGTAGGTACGTGTAATATAAATGTATTGTATGTATATATTATGTAACATGAAGTTGAACTACTTTTTGATAAAACTTTTTAGGCAAAATAATAATTTACCAAATTATAAAATCTTGGAAAACCCTGTTTAATATGTGAAAATAGGTTTGTGATAATTTTGTTTGCGCAACACGCACACGCTAAACGCAACATAACGGTGATCGCCTGAATTTATTTCGTAATTTTATTGAGCACGATCCGTGGCCAGTAGCACCGTTTTGTCTATAGCTACATAAGTAAACTAACAATATAAAATTTAAAATGTAGGGATACATTTTTTTTATAGACTATACTATATATATAAATATATATACATATATATATATAACATCAACATTCAACATCTTTAGCATACTTCAAAATTATGTATACATATGAATGTATGCATAAAATACATAAATTGAACTTTAACATTTTGTTTAAAAAAATCTTAATTTCTATGATATATATATCAACAATCTTATTGTTTTTAACGTTTTTCATAGTCATTTTAACTGGCTAAAAAATTCTTTTTTTTCTCTCAATATATTCTAAACATTATTATTTTGTTTTTCAATTTTTGTTAACTTGTGTTTTATAAAAATAAAAAAATTATTAATTTTTTTTATTAAGATTACTTTTGTCTCGAGCTCTGATATTTTCGCTTTTTGTCGATTTTGGACTTATTAACGGTTGTTTTGTTGGACTTTGCTCGATTATTTTGTTCTTACCGTTTTTGGAATTTTTCAAAATACCTGGTCCTGGTAATTTTATTTGAACATCAGATTTTTCAACTTCGACAGTAATTTCATTGATCTACAGCATTGTGTAAAATGGTGTATGATAGACGCATATATAAAGAAAATTATTTTCTTACCTGATTTATAACGACGCCAGAAGAACATTCTCCTCTCAGCGCCGGAATGCATTCTCATAATTGTATTGTCTCCTCATCAGCGTTAACTGGCACTCCATTTACCAAGACCAAAGTATTCGTTACATTACTGTATTTGCTATTGGTTTTCTTTGGTGGTGTCCAACATGGTCGACCCGCTGGACCCCATTCAGATGTTGGTTTGGTTAACGTTTTTATTCTACTCATAATTGAAAGATGCTGTGGTGCTTGAAAAATCTGAACAATTCCTGTTACAAAAATTATTGATACAGGTAGTAATCCAATAATCCAACCAATTGCATCAGCCCACAGGGGATATACGTAATGTCCGTATGAAGCTGGTTGATATTCAACCCAATTAAAAAATAGTATGAACTAAAATAAAACACTAATATGATTATTATTTTCCTTATTTGTTGAATTATTCACATTTATACCAATAAAGCTGCTGGTGTAATTAGTCTCCACATCCATGACCAAAAATGTACCCAAGCATTTGATTGTTTACCAATCATTCCTTGGATGTCATTTAAAAATCGTTCCGATCCATAAAACCAAGCAATTAAAACACATTCGGATATTGCTATCAAAAGAACTGACCAGTTGGCCGCATATTTATCCATAAGTTGTAGCCAGTACATTCCACTCTAAATAAGATCCAAAATTATGGTTCGCTAATAAAACTATTTTCTTTTTTTTCTTACATTTGTGATAAAACATAGTCCACCAATATATCCAAAAACAGCTACAAATAATACTACCCACAATTTGAATTGTCTTAATGTTGGAAATTTATCAAGTATGGCGGTAGTAACCGTTTCCATTAGAGCAAACTAACAATTATATGATAATTCTATATTAAAACAATATGCGAAAAATTTAATTTAACCTGGGAGTCAAGTCCTAATGTTAGAAGCATTACAAAAAATAGTAGTGACCATAATGGTGAAATTGGCAAACGAGTAACCACTTCTGGATAGACAATAAATGCTAAACCTGCACCCTACGAAAATAACATTTTTTTTTTGATTAATATGGAATTAAATTAATATTTTTAATTACCTGATCCACTACTTTCTCAACTTCAACATCTAATTCGTGAGCCAGAAAACCAATAATCGAAAAAATCACTAAACCAGCAAAAAATGACGTCAGTATATTTGATACAGCCACAATTAACGAATCCCTAGAAAAAATTGATTTTTGAAAATATTTTTGGTTTTATTTCTACGCTGTTAATAATGCTCTGACGATCCTTAGACCCAAAATGTTCCTATATATTAAAATGCTGTGAAGCTGAAGAATTTTTGAAGGATTACTTTAGGGCAATTACAGTTTGAAACCTTACCTTTACTTACCCTCTTCTTAGATATTTATCAAATTTAGATAAACTTAGATTTGAATTATTTAATTTTTTTTATTAAATTATTTTAACGGTCAAGTTTTTTAGCTCTAATTAAATTTCCTTCTCTTAGAATTTTAAACTCAATCGTTTCTATGTTTTTATACCCGTATGATGTTAATCAAAGGTATTATAACTTTGGTACGGAGTTTGTAACGCCCCTTAATACTCATCGTAGAAAAAAAATT
>JANSTT010018596.1:0-13473 GCA_026745375.1 Platyura marginata
TAATAAACAAGTACTCATACGGGTATATTATAATCGGCGTAGCCAATTTTTACTTCTTTACTGGTTTTTTATAATTTCAGAAAAATATTTTCCCTTTTTACTAACTAAGTAGACCTTATAGGTCACAGTTTCTTGTGACTTGAGTGCCCTACCCTCCAATAAAATACAAAAAATACAAAAACTAAGTAGGTGTAGCAGATTTTTCATTTATTTTTTCCATTGCCATTTTTGGAATTTAAAAATTTAATTTTTTTTTTGGGAAAAGTCTTTTCTTCATTCCTTTTTTATATTCAAATATTTTTACATTACGATTAAATATTAATATCTAATTTAATCTAAAATTTTTTTTGTTGCTAATAAATTAAAAAATAATAAATAAATAAAAATCAAATTATTCAACACTACTAACCTTGCCTTGATTGTGATGATTAAAATTAACACAATAAATTCTTTGTTCAATCCACTAACTGTTTTATCACTACACACTTTACACTTTAATCGAACTAATATTTGAATCACGTTCATATCTTATTTTACAATTAAAATAATTTTTTTTCCATTATGTGATTACATTTTTTGACACTAAGTAATAATTATTTAGGATTGTCACGTAACTTACATTCAAATATGGCTGCCTTTCAAATGGTGGCGATTAAATTTATGAAAACATTAATTCATAGAGTGATTTTTTGGTTATTATTGAATAATTATTATGCTTTAGTTTAAATATAATAATATTTTTATTTTTGGACATTACAAATGAACAAAATGACCAAATATTCTGAGATAAATTCAAATTTATATATGTAGCTGTTTTGACATAACAAACACAGCAACGCAAATTGTGCAACATGATGAATTTAGGTTTTTTTTTTGTTTTTTCCAGATAATCCAAGCTTAATTTTTTTTATTTTGAAGCTTTTACAATTACGTAATTTCAATTTGTAAATGTTATAAACATTTGAGTAAAAATGCATATAATTATTAAGGAATTTTTTTTTCTTGATTTAGTAAGGTTTTTATTATTTTTTTCTGCGATCACATTCTTGGTCACTTGTCGATTCCAAAAGATTTTCAATTATCAGATCACAATCACACAGTTCTAAGAATTGGCAATTGGACATTTTAATTCGTAGAAAAAAAGGATTGTCCAGTTTTAAGTAGCGTAGTCGATATTTTGTTAGAAAAAATAAAAGTTACTTTGGCATAGGCAAAAATAAAATCCAACCTTTGTCGCACTGGCAAAATAAAAAGTAAATTTAATAAGACGCAACAAACACGAAATTTCTCAATAATCTAAATTAATATTTGGATTATATCGATGCCTAAATGCTAAATGATTTGCTTAATGTGACTTAATATTGGGTGATAGTACTGATAATTCAGTACCACAATTTCACACACATTTGCATATGGGCATGTGCATATGGGCATGTACTAAATATATCAAATCAAAAATGATTAAGAGAAATAGGTACCTACTTCTTCTTATATCGCATGCAAGATGAAAACAAAAACTCCATATGCAAATAGTATAATCTTAATCAATTAAATACACGATTAGTAATGCGTTCGTATACTTATTATGCAGAACGTCCGGAGGAAATTACTAATTCGGAAATCTAACATTTTATTCACTTAAAAGTTCACTCACTCCATAAATAAAACAAAACTGTTTCTGCTGAACGCATCGAAAACATGCACTCAACATTATAAACATATTAGTGAAAAAGAAAAACACTCATTGAACTTGCTTTTTATTCAAATCAAACATCATTAAATAAAATTTTATAATAATAATAATAATAATAGTCCGTTATGGTCGTGTGATTTTCACCATAGAGAAGTTTTCCTTTATTTATAAAAGCAACCATCGCAACAATTTTCTTTCAATTATTGTTCAGATATTGTTGTGAAATGATGAATAACAAAATTTTGTTGTTTTTGCTAGTAAGTGAAAATTAATTGAATTCCAAGTGTAAAATATATTTGTAGCATCTTAAAATTGTTGAACTTGACCATTTCTTAAGTTATCAGTGGTCAAAATAAAGGATTACCAGTGTAAAATTTTGTGGATCCCTATTTACTTGACGATTACATATAATTTATGGGAATTTATAGTTTAAATGAAAAACAAGTATTTTCATTTTGTTAAGTGTTTAGAAAGCCAATAGGCATAAATCAAAGTCTCTACATATAATACTCTGAACACATTCGTTTTTGTGTTGGATAATAAAATTTGAATTTCATTTTGAGTAGTAGAAGTAGACAAATAAAAATATTTTACATTGATTTTAAAAAAAAAAACCAGTGTTTCCACATCTGACACCAAAAATTAAGTATTTCGAACAATAACCACCTATATATAGAATATCTGTGCCTGGGGAACACATTTTAATATGTAACCACAGAAGGATAATTACAATAGATCCTTATATATATATATAAGTTTCATACAGTTGAGATCTCAATAATGATCGGTAAAATTATATTGTCAATTTTGAAATTTGAAAAATTATGAAAAAATGTTTCAAATTCGAGTTGTTGCTACAATAAGAGAAATTTGCTTAATTGTCATTCAATATCTGGATAGTTAATTATCTCGACTAGTTTTCTTTATTTTTATAATAATTTTTGTTTTTTTTTTTTTGTTTTTATAGATACTTCCCATAATTTCAAAATCAAAAAATGTTAGAACACGAAAAAGACTTAATCCCGAATATGGTACAGAAGCAGCCCATCCTCTATTTGATCAAATAGCACAAGCAACTAATTGGCAAGCTCCAAATAAAGTTATTTCCGCATCATTTGCAAGCCATCCTGAAACAGGTATTTCCATATATTTACAAATATTTGCTTCCAATATGTCTAATATTTAATATAGGACACATAAGGCATGCAAATTTGGTTGTCAATTTATTGCCGCAACAAACGCCACGGCCATTAATCGATATGGCCGCTTCCGAATCTTTAGCGAATACAAAATCGGCTGAGGAATATGTTAACACAGCTGTACATATGCGACATAAGCTAAAGGATAAAGCACCACATTCTTCTTATGTTAAATATGATGTATATGAAAAGGAAGAAACTCAATATTTGGAACCAACTCAATTGGAACCACCAACAAGAAGATATAATCATTATCCAAATGTTGAACCTTTACATAGAAATTCAAAACAATATTTTGAATATAGACAACCGGACAATAACGATTACAGAAAACCGTCCGACAGCTATGAAATAAATGATGATACTGTAAATTCTTATGGTAGTCATATACGTGATCCATATGAATCCGCCGATTACAGTGACCACAGTTATGAAACGGCAACATATAAACCAACTATGGTGAGAACATTAGCACCGTATGTCAGTTCATCTACAGAGATACCCAAATCACAGGTTATAAAACATATAGAACAGTCTGTTCTGAAATATATGAAGGATATGGAACTCGATGAAAAATTATCAAAAATGTCTCCCGTACATGCAGGACGAAATGGTAAAACAAAAATCTACTATAGAATACCTTCAGAAAATTCAGAGGAAACTAAACCATCTAATGAAGTGATAAACAAAGAAACAGATCATTTGGAAATTCATTCAGAATATTTTAGGCCACAGGCAACCAAATCGCATAAGATTCCCAAAAAAATCGCTTACTCTTCAGATGAATCATACGCTGAAAATAGCAAGGCACCACACATTGATTTAACATTTCGAAGTAAGAAAAAACCAAAACCAATAGATCTGTCAGCACTTCATGTAGGACAATCCTGGACGCACGGATCAAGTTTGGAACATTCGAATAAAGGTTACACAGAATATGATCAATCTCAGTCGATGACATCACATAATCCAAAACCAAAATTATTCTTTAACAAACAGACGTATCATGATATAAATTCTATGGGTCATTTAAACAGTAAAGGTCTAAGTTCTTCAATGTATGCAGATGACTATGTGCCTGTTCCATTTTCAACGGTTAAAGTTAAGGATAGTGTAGCAAATGTTGGTACTTCAATATCAGTTGGAAAGCATCATGAAGAAGATTCCGAGGAATCAATAAAAGAATTACAAAATCAATATAAAGGACGTTTGCATATCATAAATGGAGTTCCTGTTGCAAATCCATATAAACTCCATATGAATACTTTAAGGTAAGTGTAGAATTTTGTATTTATTACGGGATTCCAGGTTCACCGGGTTCTTTATTCAAATCCAAATCATAATTCAAAAAAACTAAATTTTACCAAAAATGGACTTATTATTTCAGAATAATTGAGTGTTTGTCCTGTCACAATTTCCATTTTTCCTCATTTGAATTACACAAAAATTTCCACATTTATGTTCGTTAATGTGTGTCTTAGTCTAACAAATGTCGATGATTAATTAATTTCAGAGAAATGTTTGGTGGCGAATTGGAAAATGACTATAAACAACAATCATCAAATTGGAGTCCATATAGTCCTACTAAACAATCAATAAATAGCGAATTCTCAAGTGGTAAAACATTCAAAGAAAATTACCCGCCGTCAAAGACGTATCATCACAATATGCCATATGATAGCTACAATCCAAAGTATAATAACAATCCCGATGGTCAGGGTTATCAGGAAAACTTCAAATATGGCAATTACAATGATAATTGGGAACAATCATCATCTAAAAATGCGCATAGAATTAGAGGACCCACAGCACCGGATATGCACACAAGTTCTACATCAAATAAATCGAAAAAATTACACAAAGGAAATAATAGCACAAGTAATGTGATACGTATCAAAGCGGCTAATCTGAAAATAAAGCAGAAAAGACGAGCAAAAGAATTAGTGCATAAGAAAAATAGAGATTTGGACACGGAATTAAGACCGCCACCATTTAGTTCTGTAAAATAGTCTATTGTGAGCCATGAACTGATTGTATAGGATTATAACTAAGATAGAAGTAAAAAATATGTATATTAATGTAAGTTGTAAATATTTGTGATAATATTTAATTTTAAAGTTGTTAATTTTGATATAATACACAATATTTTAGTTAGAATATAACAAATATTAAACCCAAGATTATATTAAATATACATGTGGATTTCGTGATAGCCCCTATAGAAAAAACCAATCTCATAAGTTTGTCTACAAGAAAAATCATATCGTTAGAAAAACACCAATAGATTTGACAGTGCTGAGAATAAGGATGGGAACACTGAACGAGCTAAGGTATTTGGGGCTAATTTTGAATTCTCATCGCTTTATTTGTCATTTTTGTACACATTCTCTAATTCAATATCTGTCCTGTCAGTGTTATATGGTTGTCACTTCTTGTCACTTCATCGCCATTTTTTTTTGAAATTTCGTTACTCTGTACAAAATGCCGGATACTAAACTCATTGTTATCTAAATTGAAGGCAATTAATCTGTTAATCTGTACACAAGATAATTTATTCCTACACTAATTTGGGACACTACTTTGTCTAAACAAAACAGACAGAAGAAATCTGCTCAAGCTGAGATTGTTTTACCATCGGTGCATGATAAATGATTTACATTTACACCATTAAAAAATTTTAACAACACCCCATCGGAATAAACACGAAATTTGTATACCTACTAACTATTGAGGTTAATTTTAATGTAAATTAATTAATGTACTCTTTCAGTAAAATAAATAGTGTTAAAAAAAACAACACAAAAAAAGCATCCCTTGACATTCTCAAAATTTGCCTGACTTTTGAAGATGATTATTTTGGAAGATGTGTTCTTAAAAAACTGCGCTAGACGCTAAACTGCCAAGAGTCCATCTTTGTAGATACAATCTACAGATAATAAGGCATTTCATAGCATTTCATTTTCGCACTTATTACTTTGCACAACACAGACTTCCCAAATTTTGCAACTGTCCTTATTTTCCGTCCATATTTTCAGAAAATATTAGCATTCATAGATTTCTCAGATATCAATTCCAACAAATAGGAGAAATTACTGAATTGCAACTATTTCATACAAAATATGCCTTAGACTTATTTTTTTGCACACCACTGTACATATGTACTACATATCCATATAATAGGTATAGATACCAAATGTAATTTCAATGCCATGAATAACTTTCGTTATTTATCAAGTTCCCTCTTTATCATTTATAATTTCAATCTCTTCGAAAGTTGCACATTTCGCGATGATTTTATCATACTTTACTTTAATCTTAGACTTCCGACAAAGGCACCATATCGAAGATATTTTTGCTAAAAAAAAAAAAATTAAATTTTTTTTAAACCAGTTACCTGTTAACTACTTGTGGTCTAATATCATTAAAGACACAATGTCTATAGAAATTAAATATAACAACTAATATGCAAATTTTTCTCTTATTAGATTTTGTATAAGTTGGTAAGCGCGGTTTAACGTTATGTAATGAAGGAAGTAACTATATATACATATATATTTATATATACTATATTGATGGATATAAACTAATTTAATGACATGTTAGTCAGAAATATATTACTAGGCAGTTACAGTAATAAAATGAGATAAAACTTGTTGTATACGATAGGATAGATAATTTAATTTAATCTGTCTACCTATATTTGCTCTAGATTATGTACATTAATTGCTTCGTTATGTGGAGTAATCACTTATTCAACCACACTTAAACATTTGCACACACCACTTAATACTTTATACACTTTACAAAATTCGATATCTACTTAAATTCTTTATCAGCGATGTTTAACCGGAAACATCGGTATCAGTACTACTATCCCAACAGAGTACACAATTTTTTAGTTGTCTACTTTCATGGCACTTCTTACCCATATAAATATAAATATAAAAATTCCGAAATTTCCAAGATTTTCTGGAAAAATTCCAATTCATGAAATCCCCGCGAGATAGGGAAAATTTAAAAATGAAATTTGACCTTATTCAATCGTTTAAGGGGTCTACCTGTATATTTCAAAATATATATATATATATATATATAGTAAAATTTTTGCAAGTATTTCTTAAGATAAAAAATCAATCTTTTCATTTTGAGCACCCGCCATTTCTTTCCTAATTAGTTTTCCGTGATTTAAAAAAATAAATGCAAAAATTTAACTAATTCGGTCCAGCGGTTTCCAAAATATCTTGTTCACCGCAAACTCTTTCAAAAAAAAGAACCTTCGTATATCCAGTGCTATATCTTGGGAAAAACTTGATATTTTTATTTAAAAAAATTAACTAGTTTAAAGTGTACTCTTTTAAATTATATGAACAAACTTCCAAAAAGAAATCTTGTTTGCAAAAAAAAAAATCACAAAAATATATGTTTTTTTTTAGCCTTACAAGTAGACGTAACTCCTTCATTTATTTTCTAACAAAACGTGAACTAAAACCTTAAAAAATATTTTAAAGGTATTTTTTACTATAAAAAAAAAACTTGAGGTAAAAACTATAAATAAATAAGAAAGGAAACCCAACTTGTGAAAAATACAAAATTAGGGCTGTGTTTCTAAAACAAAAATAATTCCCTAATAAATTAATTCAAAATTTAGAGAATATCCAACACTGAATTTCATATATGTAACACAAAAATTTAATTTGCATTTATGTATATTAAATATGTACATACATAATAAATATGTACTCCATCTAAGTACATATTGCAACAATCTTTTTGGTTATTCAACCATATACATACATTTTTAATAATATATATATATATATATATATATATATGTATATGTATAGGTATCAATAATTTATAAATATTTCTATAACGTGAAAAATGAACGCAGGCAATGAAACTTGCATGCACAGCGGAATAACTTTATTAATAAATATTCCTACCTAGGTACTTACTCTAATAACTATAATATAAGAATAACACTTTTTTTTTTATTTACGTAACACACCATATTACAATAATAGACATTAAACACGCGTTGAAGACAATATAATATTACATTACTATTATTATTATAGACAATCTCATGGGAATGTTTGATTTTGGCAATTATCACATTTTGTATTCTTATGCAAAGATTTTGTTTACAAAAAAAAAAAACAAAACAAAAAAATTGACACATCAAAAACATGAAATTTAAAAAAATGGAGAGGCTTTTTCCTTCTTCATTTCCATTTCAAATATTGTCTCTAAAAAGAAAGGCTGGTGATGAAGAACCAAAGGTGAAACACGCACAATGCAATATGAAATGCAACGTTGAACTGTCAAAATTGATGTCATACGACATTTTTTTTTTCAATCTATTTTTAACGACTTCTAAGCCTTAATAGCCCAAATAGTCCTTGATAAGATATATTGCTTTCTTAGTAGAGTACATCTTTTAAGTTGGGAACATTGTTAAATTGAATTTATTCCCCGAAATGATGCCCTCCTAAGACCTACACTTTCATATTTCACTCTAGACGGGGATCGAACCCTGGGGACCTTCCGTTCCAAAAGCATTACCTTTACCACTATAGCATTAGGACATTTGTAGATCTATAAAAAAAACACACACACAACACCAACGATTAACGCACTACATACTTCGAATTTTCATATTGTTTCAAGGCGTTGGTTCTGCTCTAACCCTTATAATTGAGCGTTGAGAGCTTTTTGAAATGAACTATATTCATAATGGCCATTTTCTCACATTTCTTATATGAATTTGTTAAAAAAAGAAGTAAAAATGCATAAAATAAGATAAAAACTGGAAAACGATTGTTAATTCTTATTGGAAAATGAAGGTTACCGATGAAAGGAACGTTACAATTAGTAATGTGGAAGAGATTCTTTTAAATTTATTTTTCTTTACTTAGTGGTTTTTTTTCTTCAAAATCAATAACTTATTTATGCAAAATAAAGCCATCCATAAAATGCTACAAATAAATTCTCCTAATTAGTTCTCCCTCATTCTGTATATTTTTAATTTTAGTTTTTGATTGAAAATTTATATGCACATCTACTCCTTATTGCTATCCTGCTTCTGGTTTCTGTACTACAATTTGAGTATATGTACATTCATTATACAACTAGGTACATCCAAGTACATCCCATCCCACATACTAACTTTGTTGTAATTGATTTATTACAAATAATAATAAAATATGTACCTAATGATAAAACAACAACATACAAATCGGTAAATAACAAATTTCTCCTCTATATGAATTCAACATCGAATCAATCATAAATTTCCTTAACAATAAAAAATCACACGGACAAGTGATTTTAATTATTTCTAATTTGCAAATATTTTAATTATGCCCGACCATAAAACACACGATAATTTATATTCATATAAGTACGAATGCAACCATAAACATGCACGACGTCACCATTTTACCGATCAAATAGAAGAAATTGTAAATGCTTCAAAGGCACCCGTAAAAATACAAGAGATCTATACGAAAGAGGGGAATCCCATATATAGTCCCACAATTTGTTTGTAGACAACATTCAACTTCAGTGTTTTTTCGTGATAGCTTAATAGTAGCAACGTTATTGATATTACAATGTGGAAGTTTATTGTGAGTGCAATTAATGCAATCAATTGTTATTCATATATATTTAATTGATTTAATTTGTTTATTTGATAAAATAGGTTTATTGTACAATTCTATCGGTAGCAATTGCTGGCCTAATTCACGATCACCATGAACATCAAGAATATGAGGAGCACAATCATCATGAACCCGTAGAAGCAGAGACTGATCATCATCATAATGTTGAACATGAACATGCAACATCACATCAAAGTTTTAAAATCCATCATTTCCATCCAGTTCCCGTTTATGTTAAAAAGGAAGATCAACACCTACTTAAGCATCCGATTGAAGTATCTGGAGTGAAACATAAATTGAAAGTAATGTGACTACTATTATGTATAAGCGGATAATTATAGTGTTTCTTTTGCATATATATAGCTCATACATCCAGAAACGGAGAAACATCATGGCCATGGTTTAGTGTTGGAAAATCACACCGAAGAAAAAGATCACAAAGGATACGAACACTATGGCCATGAGGAGGAACATCAACATTTTGAGCCAATTGAACATCATGATTTTGGTCATGGTGGCGAAGAACATGGTGATCATCATGAATTAAGTCATCATCAATTTCATGATATTAACGTCCATCATGGACATCATGAGTAAGAGCTGAGATATTTATTAACTTTATTATACCCCACCACCATCCCCCTTCCCCCATCTTGGTCCGCAACAATTAAATAGTCTGCGTGTGTGTGATATGTGAGACCAATGAGGTATTTTATAGATAAAATGTACATACTAAATATATAATTACACTAAACTATTCCTATATAATTATTATAATTGTACGTGTAAATAAGGAAAATTGATCAAAAATACTGTTACTTAAGTTTTATACCAATTTATACCAGTTAATAGTAATAAAATACGTATATCTATTATGTAATTCATATTTATGCAATCCATATTTGAGATCATACTTCAAAAACTAATTCATCGTTAATTTACAATGACATGATATTAACCCTCGCTTCGAACAGAAATTATTTTAGACAATAACGAAAAAAAAAATTAAATTAATGGCTGCCAATTAGTGTGGAGTCGAAATCATTAAACAAATCACAAAACTACTTTTCTTCCTTTCACATCGATCGAGACGAAACCAATTTCATTTCCATTGGACACATTTTGTTAAAAACTCTAAACCTCCTGTTTGTATACTCATCGTTAAGAATCCGGGTTATTAACTATTAACTATATTAATTATTAATAAAAGGGGGCGCCTTTATTTACATACTCTTGTTTAATTGGAATTGGATTGAAAATTTGATGTTTCCCCTAAAATTCTTCTTTTTACACGTGTGGTTTATACCGGAAGTTTTCCGAATCTTTCTGTTTTGCCGTAATTTTCTGCACACTAGTAACACACCTAATAAATCATTTTTCCATTTTATTCCGAAACACAACAACAATAATAATTTTGTACAACAAATTTTTGTAGATCAACACAAAAAATGTTCTAAATTCCTTTAGTCTAGCAAGATATTAACATAACGAAGACGAAGATTATAAAATCGTCTATTGGTTGGGTGAAGGATTTTTGACTTTCAGACATTATGTAGAAAAGTAATAACAAAACAAAAAAATACTCATTTTTCTTCTTCTATTCTATTCCAACTTAAATTCCTTGTTGTACGTTTCCATAATTTTCTCGATGATTTCCCAGTGCATTGCTCGCCTCAAATCCTTCGAGAAGACCTACAATTAAAGAAGCGTAGAAAGAACATTGTTACTAAATGCTAAAAAGTGGTTAAACTTACCCTATACCAAACGGTATCCTCATCGTAGTCCTCCGTTAGCGGTACCTGAATGCCATACGTTTGCAATGCAAATGATAAACAACATATGGCTATGTGAGATGGATTATAGTCTAGAATAGCAGAACTAATATGAAAATCTTGTAAATAGGCAGCGGCAGTTTTAGCAATTGGAACCGAATTCCAAACGGTTTCACCAATCCAATCTTGTAGGCACATCATGTAATGAAGCAAGTACTGGAAAATATTTTTTATTAGCTCAGTTATCGGATATACATTAGCACGGCCAAAAGTATTAGTATTCATGATGACATCAAAGCTTATGGATGAGATCATAATCTTATGGATGACATCAAGCTTATAGAATTTTATTGGTCCATAGTTCGAAAGAAAAAAAAAATATTGGGAAGAAAATTTGACATGTACTAAGCAGACGAAGATCATTACCGATCATTTTCCCGCTGCGGGCCCATACTATATTTGTAGAAGTTTCTGAAAGTGGCTTTAATGGTAAAAATACTTATTGCAAAAACTTGTCTATTTTTTCTTTTGACGCAACGTCAATTTTTATTTATGTAGATAGAATAGAAAAATCTTACCTTGTACGGATGATCAAATTTCAAATCAAATTTTAACATTCTGTTAATAAGCAATTCAGCTTGTACAATAGCATCACGCATTCTCCAGTATTCGTCACTTAGTTCCAGTGGCGATGAGTCTAAATTAAATGGCAAAATGTCAGCAACAACATTTTATTAAAATTTAATTTTTTTTTTCAATCGAACCTTTATTCAATGTATTATAGGCTACATTAATTATATCAGTTATTTTAACGGGATCATCTTTAACTTTGCCAGCAAGATACAATGAAGACAATGCGATTAACTATAAGTAATAATATAATTATAACAAATTTATATGGACCAAAAAAGAAAAGAAGAAAAACTTACAAATTCATCATAATTGTTTTTATTTTCCCTGTAAAATCGATGCAAAAATATTAATGCTGTTTGCGATGTTAGCGGTTTCATATTTAATTTGATGGCACATTCTAACAAAAATGTCGGTGCAAGTTCTTCCCGGTTTTCTAGCTGATACAATGTTGTTCTTTGTAAAGCCATATCGTCATATTCCATAACTTATATATTGGTTAAGCTGAATTTTAAATGAATTTGGAAGGGACAGGTGTTAATTGGTCAAGGTGTACGATCGATATATCTCTAGAAGTCTAGGCTATAAAAGAACGAAAGCAGAATGTCATATTTTTAGGTACACTAATCAATTAAGTCTGTTGTTGTTCATTTATATTGTCAACACCAACATTGTTTTTCTATATCAATAATTAAATAGAATATTTTAATTAAAACTTATAAACTTACTGTTCTCACTAGGCAATTTCCCCACCTCAATGAACTTAAACCTTAACAGATAATCGTCTAGTACCGTGGACCAAATTAAGCCAAACTCATACGCAATAAAACTATAATTATTATTATGTATTTTTAAGACAATATACTATCAATGCCCTATTACGACTATCTATGCATTGTTTAAATATAATATTGTTTTTAAACTGTACATGATGTCCACTTTTGTCTTATTTTGTATTTAGGTATTCCTCTATTGTATTTGGTCGTTTAAGTTAAGTGCGCAAATCAGTGCCGAATTTAACATTATGTACATTTACTTTTGTATTACACAAAATTTTGTTGAATTTACTATATGCACATAGTCTATAGTCTCTAGTGTGAGTGATGTGCAGTACAGATAGTCCTCGACTTACGACCGAGATAGGTTCCTAGACATTCGTCGTAACTCGAGTAGGTCGTAAGTCGAACTTTATTTAAAAAAACAACAAAAAATTAATAAAATTCAACTTAAGTACAATCGGAAGTGTAAACCACATACAAAATGTACATTAGCCTGTTTCAAAAATACATGGCAAAAATTTTGTTCATGTTAGAGGATCTTAATCCACTCATTTGTTTCAAAATACAAAAAAAGTAAGTACGTATTTTTGGTTTTTCAAAATTTTAATTTCAAATATTGCCTATAGTCTATAGAAACCCATGTAAATTGTATGGGGAAAACCACTTTTTAGGATTTTGTGATTACGAAAATTCTTGCATTAAACAATAGAAGTACTAGATCATAGAAGTGTGAATATT
>JANSTT010018597.1:0-13471 GCA_026745375.1 Platyura marginata
CCAAATAAGAGAACGGCTCTTAAAGGCGCTCTTAATTTCTTAAGATTTTTCTTCTTAAGATTATTAGCGCTCTTAACCTAGAATAGGCCTGTAACTATATTTTAACTAATCATAATTACTTTTACTATCTGTAGTTAATATAAAAAAAAATTATAAAATTTTTAATTAATTTTTAGTAAAAACAATGAAATAATAATAGTTTTACTATACCTATTCAGTAAATATTTTTGCGTTCCCGAACACCACTACCTATAGCTTATCTTATAGTATTTCAAAACTTAAAACAAACGATGATTTGCCTCCCGAACAACAGATAGGTGGTCTGCTTTTCTAAAACCGGTTTTTGTTACAAAGTAAAATGAAGTAGAAAATAAATTTTTTTAACTACTTTTTAGTAAAATTAAATGAAATTAAAATTACAAAAATATACATAGTAATTTTTGTTTAATCAAGAAAAAATTGTTTACACTATTTTAGTTGATTTAATTATATTTACTTCGTAGTTAAAGTTTACTTGTTCGTAATTAGCTGAAAGTCAATGAGTGTTATAGTTGAACTAACTATTTTTTATTCTGAGTGTACTTAGTTTAATTTCTGCAATACAAAATTAATACTATATGTCTACAAGCTGAAATTTTGACAATTTATTATGTAGTCCTAGTTTTTGGAGCAAATCGGACAAAAAATATGGGAGACTGTGGTACAGTGTTCACCTAATTTTGATATAAACCGTTCATTTACTCGAAAGGTAGTCGAAATGTAGAAAAAATGAATATGACAACAATTATAGAGAATACAAAAATGAAGATTTCTTTCATAGACCAAAAAGTTATACGACCTAGTGTTATGGCGCTGCAATCAATTTTATTGAATTTCTAGAGTTTTTAACCATTTACTCGAATACGGAAAACAATAATATGATAAAGAATAAAAAAATGAAAATTTCATTCATAGACTAAAAAGTTTCACGAAATACCGTTATGGCTCTGCAAACAATTTTATGTCATTTCTAGGGTTTTTAATTATTTGTATTCAATTTACCCAATTATATTTATTGTACAAAATAATTTCTTTAGCTATACACAAATAAATCTATAGCTGATCTGTGATACTAAATGAATTCTTGGTAACACTCGTTTCTTTTTTGGACCAAATTCACAAAAAAATTGAAAAAAGAAGTAAATCGATTGAGAAAAGCAGTATTTTTTCCAGTATACTTTTTATTGAATGAAAATTAACAAAAAAAAAGCAAATTAACAACCGGGTGATTCATTTCAATCATCTGAATAGTCTTCCATTTCTATTTTTGTTTTGTATCTGTCTTTGGAAGATATTTAACAAAGTAATTACCGCTGACAACATAATAATGAAAAGAGAAAGAAAGAGACAAATATGTATTTATATTTATATTCGCAGTATAAATGCAGTATTTGTGTGAATAAAACCAGTAGCCATTTTTGGAGTCCGAAAAACAGTAAAATACGAGCGTTAATTATTGGTGATTTTTACAATAAAGAATTTCTCTGTGTAAGTAGATAAGAAAATGTTAAAAATAAATCCAAAAGCCGCCTAGTTAGTTAGTGTGAGAGAGTAGAGCTCCCGAAAATTCCTTAAGCCTGTATATGTAGATGGGCCCATTAGACATCTCTCTTTATACATTTATCTCTTGACATAATAACATAATTGACATAATAAGCTCTTTTTTGTAGAACAAAGCAACACTTGAGGTGTTCTTTTTAAGGAAACCTTACAAATGCTCGCAATTTCAACATTATTTTTAAGCATTGCCATGTTTAGCGATAAATGTCATTATTTAGACTGTTTTTAAGTGTGCAATCCAACCACTCGGCCTCAGATTCAAATCAACATACCAGAGAAAAACACTTCATGTTTTCAAACCCGGTCGGACTTGAACCCACGGCCTCCCGCTCCAACGACAACCACTCATTGCTCTGAGCCATTTGGTCGGTTAAAAGCAGCCTAAATACAAATATTAAATGTCGATCAAAAAACCACTTTCTCATATTAAAATTCAAATACTTTATGTACATGAATCGACTATTGTATTACCAAAGCAAAGGCGCATTGAATTTAATAACAAAAAAAATATCAATAATAAATCTTAGTAAACAATTGATTATTTCTATTACAAACGAAAATGTTCAAATCACAGCTGTCCGTTCGTCTTAGATTGATTTGCATAAATCCAAAAGAGATCTAGTTTTTTTCCTTCTTTGGTTTCTTTTTAATATAAATAAATTATGCAAGCACTTTTGGTATACTCGTATACTACTCTCTATAGCACCCTTTTCGGAAACGTAAAAAAAAAAATCTGTCCTTATTGTTCAACTTGGGCTCGGCAAGAAATGTTTATTATCCTTGGGCACTTTTTTTCCTCATGTCATCAACCCTTTTTATAAAATTGATGGGAGTATATAGACCACAATATGTGATCAGCTTTCGATTTTGATTGTCATACAAGTTCATTGTTACAAATGTATTTTATATAAAAATGAATTTTAATATCATTGCAAGATTAATCTTCGGTAGATAGTGTAGAGAAAACCACATTTACAAGATGTAGCGTACAATTCCAATTCTAGTGGTCATATGCTTCTAAAAGTCTGTTTACTGATCAGGTGAATAATGTTAAGTTCGCATATGTCATCCAAGGGAATGGAGTCAATTTCAAGTTCAAATTATAATTTTGTGTTTCTTTGTTGATTCTGTTGACACCATCTTTAGAATCCTAACATTTTTGAGCAACATTGATCTGCCAAAAATGTACAAAAAAGATGTGTTCCCTTCCCGGGGTTCTTCCCGGGGAGGTATGATAACAATTTTTCCATGTACATATGAGTGGCCCAGATATTTAAGGCTCGTTTATAAAATTAATATAGAAGTACGAGTATATTTCAAAAATGTTCGAGTGCCGAACGCCCTAATCCATTTTTCTATTTTTTTTTTGAGTAAAATTAATTAAAATTCAATGCATGAATGGCTGAAGCCTCAGACCACCTGGAGCTAGTGACGAGTCTCCACTGATCACATTACATAAATTAATTTTCTTTAGTTAAAAAATGCAAAATTAGAATAAAAATTATTTTCGTGATTTCTATCATGATTGACTTACTGAGACTAATAATTGCAAATTTGAGTTAATTTTAAAATCTTCTTACGCTATAGTTAATTAGTAAATTTGTTGAAATAAGTTTCCTGATCGTTTAATCAAAAGAGTGTTTTTTCAAATTTTCGTCAGTGGCTCCAGACAAAAAACCTTAAAGTTCAATATTTACAAACGGAACGGAACGGTGTGTACATAGCTTAAAAAAAAATTTAAAAAATTGAAGAAGGAAGATTGAAGAACAAAATTATACAAAACTGATGAATAATTCATCATGAATTGAAGGAAAACTACAAGAATAAGTGCGTCAATTGGTTTTTTTTTTGTTGTATTTAGATGAGCTAAAACATCAAAATCGACAACACTGTGGATATATGGAGTAGAAAATTAATTTACATTGTTTGATGCAATATGTAGCCACTTCCTTCAAAATGTAAATTGAACAGAAATTTATAAACATTTAATAATCATATTTTATGATAATTTTTTTTGATACGTTATTGTCAATGTAATTTTTCTTTTTTATTTTTTTTTTCATAATAAATCATAACTTTACAAACAGTAAAATATGTTTAGTACTCTTTCACTCTTTATTTTTAATCCCATCGACTGACTGATCAAATAACAGAAGAAAAAAAAAATTATTTATTTTAATTCATACAAGTCATGTCATCTAACACTTTACGGCTAGATGATCTTCTATACATACATATATGTACAACATATGTATGTAGATGTATGTAGATGTACCTACATTGTACAGTACATATATGGTGTAATTGTTGTTACTACTCTTAATGTTGGCTATATATGAGGCGTCATACACGGTAAGTAATAATGAAAAGTGTTAGGTACCTTATCTCATAAATTATTTGTTTACATGTGCGTGCACTTAGATGTCAACAAACCCTCTTCAGATTAAAAAAATATAAAAATTGTTTCACTATCTCTATACTCGTATGTATGTAGGTAATGCCTACACAGTCCAGACATTCAAGTAACAATATTTAGTTTGGTATACACAGAAATATGATCACAAAAATTAAAATTTTAATTAATTCATTGAGCACAGCAAAAAATATTTAAAAACAAACACAAATATTATTAAGAGACGTGAGTTAGGCGCAAAAAATCTTTAAAGCGCCACTTCATTGACCAAGACTCGCATTATAATCAAAACTAATGTGAGAAAATTCCAATCCCTTATATGGGCTACATAAATTAAAGGAAAAGAAAAAAATTATGCAAAAAAATATAATGGACGATATTGTTAATAAAATATATATCAATTGCATTGAGAGGTACAATGGAAGGGTTGATTTTGATTTATTCCTTTTGTAGATGATATGCAAATTATGCTGATGCTGATAGGTTGCTTTTAGTGCGATTAAAGATTAACAGCATTGAATGCAATATGGTGTACATTGTGTATTGGTAGTTTTAATATACATTTATGTAGTATGTATGTATGTATGTATGTAAGGTACAAACTAAAATGTAGACAGTTTCAATTATCTTTTGCAGCTGTTTTGATATTTAAGAAAAAAATGTTCCCGTCACTCTATCGAAATTTGTGTGATAAATTAATTTTAAATATATTTTTTTTAAGGAGCTTTCGTTGTTTTTCGTTTATCAGCCCACCCGGACAAATGTTTCCGATCATATTTAAACTTAGAACAAATTTAAAATACATTTATTTAGTACCTTCAAGGTTCCGAAGTTATAGCCAAAAATAAAAATTTATATTACCACAGCCGGACCATTTTTTTCGATTAGGTTTAAACTTAACACATAAGTAATAGCCATTTGGAACTATTTAGTACCAAACTACTATATTTAGTACCTTGACGGTTCCAAAGATATAGTCAAAAATAATAATTCATGTCACCCCAATCGGATACATTTTACCGATCATATTTAAACTTAACACATACGTAGTAGCCATTTAATACTATTTAGTACCAAAGCATTAAATTTAGTAATTTTCAGGTTCCGAAGTTATAGCCAAAAATAAAAATTTCTATCACCACAGCCGGACCATTTTTTCCGATTAGGTTTAAACTTAACACATAAGTAATAGCCATTTGATACTATTTAGTACCAAACTATTATATTTAGTACCTTGACGGTTCCAAAGATATATTCAAAAATAATAATTTATATCACCGCAATCGGACACATTTTTTCGATCATATTTAAACTTAACACATAGTACCAAAGTATTACATTTAGTACCGTCAAATTTTCAAAGATATAGCCAAAAATTTAAATTAATTTTACTGGCTTGTTTCATGCTACATTATATAAGAAATTTGGTAAGGATTTAGTACCACCATAGGGGAAGGTTGTGATCAAATGCCAGATTTAGTACCTTCTTCAGTTCGGGATTACAATATTTCTTATATAATTTTACATACATATTTCTATCATAATATATAAATAGTTGGGATATTCTATTACTACATTCCTCTATAGTGGTTCTAAATCCTTCTCAAATTTCTGAACGATACCAAGGCCTGGTACCAAATATCCAAACTTTTTCATACTATAGTATGAAATAAGCATGTAAAATTAATTTGAATTTTTATTTTTGGCTATATGTTTGGAAACTTGAAGTTAATAAATGTAATACTTTGGAATGGCTATGACGTATTAAGTTTAAAGTTGATCGGGAAAATTTGTCCGGCTTAGATGATAAGAATTTTTATTTTTGGTTATAACTTCGGAACCTTGAAGGTACAATGTATAATACTTTGGTACTAAATAGTTCTAAATGGGTACTAAATCTGTGCTTAGTTTAAACTGAATCAGAAATATTTGTCCGACTGGGGTGATGTTTTTTTGAGTTTAGCGAATTATATTTCAAGAAATTTGTGGTGTTCAGTAGAATTGCTGATAAAAATAAATTAGTCATTTTTATGAAAGACAACGTGGTCAGCAAGAATTTTTGTGCAAAATGGAGTTTTTAAAGTCGTCTATGTAAATTTAAATTCAAAATTCAAAAGATTTAAACTCAAAATTCATAGGTACCATAAAATAATCAAGTTTTCACTGGTATTTGATTTTTTTATGAAAGATTAATAAATAAATATCCCCTTCCCCATAAACCCCATTACGCAACTATGCACAAATGATGACGCCATATTTTTTTGATTATTTTTAATCTCCAGTGCTACATTTTTATATTTATTGTCGAAAGTTTCAAATAAATATTTTGATCCTTGATGTCCTTTCTTTGGTTTTTTTTCTAATGAGTACCTATATAAAAACAAAAAATTAATTTTTTAACAGGACGCATACGCGTAGAGGTTAAAAAATTGAAAACAACCACAAAAAAACAATAAAACCATTAATCCCACAAGTATAACGAGTTCCCACATTGATTTTGCAAACAATACCCAACTACCTGCCCGGACACAAACACCAACCCAGAAACGTATCCCATAAAAAAAAAAGAAAGTAAAAGTGCCGTAACACCCTTGACTGGTTACAATGGAACTAATGCAGATTGCAAAACCAACAATTTATTTTTTGTTATTTTCTATTCTGCACCCTGACTAACAAATACCTCTCAATCTCAATTTGATAGTTAAGTGATTATTTTCCGTTCAATGCGATTCCGATCAATAGAAAATCGATCGTCAAATAAAAAGCAAAAATCGTCACTTGAGTGCAATAATGGGTATCATTTGCATCATTAAAATGTGCACTAATGGTAACATTTGATGTCAAAAAAAAAAAAAATGGTATGGTATGCGGATGGGTTATCGAGGATATAATATCAAAAAATACTATGTGAGGGTTGGGGTTGCCAATACCTACATATAACATTTTGAATGCACATTTTTTTTCGGGTTACGTATTTTGCATATGAAATAAATTTTTTAAACATAATTTATGGTTGTATATTTGCGATCAGAGTACTTTCAATTTATATATGTCAAATTAATATCATTTTTCTTGTGTGATTTATTTTTATTTTCTTTTGTAAAATTTGAAATGATTTTTTTATTTGAATTCGTATTACAGATGAGTATTTTCTGCCCATTTCAAGTCGATATGATATTATCTTCTTTAGCTGTACATGTACAACCTACTATACAGTCAGAATTTTAAGTGGAGTTATTAAATTGGAAAAAATTGAAGAGAGAGAGAGCCGTCCATGTTTGTAGGATGAATTTTTGTTAATTTTAATATTTAATATTGTCTGGGTAATTCATGGGCTGAGCCACATTTATTAGTCTATATAAATTATTTTCAGTGGCAGCATAATAAAAACGGCATTGGGAAGAAATGGTAGGCAAAAGGGGCGGCTGCCTAGGGCGCTAAATTTTTCGGTTATCTTATTATTAAGGACGCCAAATTTATTTTCAATTAGGTATTATATTGGATTTGGGAAGAAAAGAAGAAGATAAATAAATCGAATCTGATTTTCACTTCATTCGTAATCAGGAGTGGTATAAATTTGATTGAAAATTTGTAATCGAATCGAAAATGTTACAACAACTTTTTTCTGACGTATGATTGAACAGTTTCGTTTTATTTTCGATCCTTATATTAAACGCACCCATTTATTTAGTTTAGACTAAATAAAACAAAATATGACAAATGAAATGCCACCCAAAACTATTCTTGTTTTAGAATCCAACTCGGTTCTTTCATTTGTTCTTGGTTTTTTTTAAATTATTTTAAAATATCTTACATATCTTACATCTATCCATACTTTCTTCCATCTTTTCACATCTTTGACTGGAGGACCTTGCAGAATTAATATTCCGATCAAAAATTTTCACAAATCATTGGATTTTTGGTGCCTTAACAACTTTTACAACAAAACGTCAAATGTCACATTACCGACAATCAAAAATTAATTGGACATTTTTCCGACCGAAATAATCGAAAAATACGTTAAATCATATTCGACAGTTTTAAAATTTCCGAGTCGAATTTGTATTCAGTGATACTATTCCAGATACTGTAGCAAATACGTTTTACAGATCCAAATACAAAAGCAGATATTAGTGTCTGTAATTTTATATGTACCTACCTATTTACATTTGTTCAAAAAGTATATATCTGAGAGAGAAAAATGCGTAAAGCTAAAGTATAATTGAAATGCTTAACCTTTAATTATTCACGCTGGTGTAAAAAGTACACCAACAATACAAAATCTATTGCAACTTATTTTCCCAACTGTAGCCGCTCTATGTATCCTTTAATATGTTGCCAAGAGCTGTAACAAATATAAAACAGTATTAGCGACACTAGTGAATAGACACATTTTATTTATCTGAGCGATAGAATATCAATTATGTTTACAATATTAGAGTATTTATTATTTTCGGTGTTTTATCTTCAGCTTGTCAATTTTTTATGATCAATAAAAATTATTAACTCCTATAATAATAGTTTAATTTAGATGTACGAGTAGTTGTCTGATTATAAATATTATGTGGTGTACATTATACACCGCGTGAGTAGTTCAATGTGTCAGTTGACATTTTTTTAAGTTAGGCGCTTCATAAAAATTTGCCTAAAGTGCTCGGCTTGGACAAAATTTCTTGAGGTCGCCCGGGCTGACAAGGAAGAAAAAGGGGGATACACTTACATAAGAATAGAGAGCAAGGAAGGATAATATGAGTGATAAAAAAAATAAGAAGAAATAATGACGAATAAGGGAAATTGGGAACAAAATGTCCTTCTTTATGTACATACCTACATATATGTTTTATAACGACTGTAAATAAATGAACAAAACCTAATTTATACAATTCTTGAGTACATTTCCTTTGTCATATTCAAAAATACAAATAAAATGAATGAATCTAAATTAATCCTTCGAACTATAAAACATATTCTCGAATTTCAAAACATCGAAACACAATAAAATATAATTAAAATTCAACGCATAATTTTCCTATCGTCTGAGCAATTGTGCACACAAAACTTAATATATATATAAAAAAAAAAGTATCCTTTTTCCTTCCTTGTGTCTCACGGCAATAAATTAAATTTTTTTTTTGTGAACAATTGATTATTTGTTCCCTTTTTTCTGTGTGTTTGTACCTTATAGTATGCAAATTAGTTTTGATTTTGATTATAGGTAGTTTCGGTTCCTTTTTTTTTGGGTGAATATTTTTCTTCGATTGAGAGGTACCTCCTTACCTTATACCATCTTTTACCAAATGATATGCAAATTATTTTTCTAAAATAGTTTCTCAGGCGATCAATAGAACGTATACCTCTCTGTAAACAAGTAGCGCACTGAGATGTATTAGGCAATGTGTGTGTATGTTGATGATCGAAGGATTATATAGCCGATCTTCTGTTGATTCAAATTTTTGTATTTTATTTTTATTGAACACATAATGGCATGATGGGTATGATTACAAATGACAAAAGATGATGAATTACTATTGGAAGGGTTGTGTCTATGCACAAGAAAATTGTGTAATATCTGAGAGTTCTATTACGGATGCTAGAACCATTTGTTGAGATTTATTAGTTTTACTTAGCTAAGTAATTTACATATTTGATTGATTTTATGAGAAAAATGTTAATAGTTTGGAATAAAATGTGGGTAAGTCTATACTTTTATTTCAAAACATTTTCTCCTCATAATTTAACTTAAATCCACAAATTAAATAAAAAGAAATGTTATTTCTAATAAAATAAATAAATATCATTTTTATTTCTTAATATTATCGACAACTTAGTGATAGCTCTCTCTTTCTTTCTTTCTCCCCAAATCTCTCTTCCTCTTTCTTTTCCTTCTCTCCCTCCTCTCCCTCCTCTCTCTCTCTTTCTCCCTATATCTCTTTCTCCCTCTCTAATTTTCCCTCCCTTTCTCTCCTCCCCCTCTCACTCTCTCCCTTTCTCACTCTCTCCCTTTCTCACTCTCTTCCTTTCTCACTCTCTCCCAAACTCACTCTTTTCCCCCCTTTATCCATCTCTCTCTCCTCCCCCTTTATCCATCTCTCTCTCCCTTTCCCCCTCTTTCTCTTTAGTTTATAACTACTAAGTTAATAATTAATAAATTAATTAAATATAGCGTATCCAATTCTAGATAACTCTAGGAGAAATGGACCATTATCATTATAGCTGATGAGACAAAAAGTGATCCATCTCTCAACGGGCTTACTCTAACATAATATATATTCTTAATCAAATTTGAGAGCATCTACACTAAAATTAAGTATAGGGCTCATTTACACAAATAAAATTTCGTTTTTTGTTTAGAGTTTCTATTTGTTAATAATAGGGGATGGTTGTTTATAGAACATATATGCATACACATAGTGATCAGTGATCAGTGATCGCGGCATATAGGCACAATGTTCTGATATATGCAATATCTAAAATAAAATGAATTTCATTGGTATTGGTACATATAACAAGGTCGAACGATCAAAGCCCTACAGTGGCGAACATAAGTCTGTGAAAAATGAAGTTCCCTCATACGGTGAAATAGCAAAAAATTGTTGGTAATTTATAAAAATTATCTTGATCATGGTTCTGTGGAAAACAAAGCACGCTGAGGTGGTGTACCGAAGATTTCATCACGTGGCAAAAGGAATATACTAGGAGAAATAAGAGAAAATCCAGCAGTCTGTACAGAAATTAGGCTTGGGATCGGGCTATAATACGCCAAAACAGCTGCATAGCCCACCACAGTCGCCTGATATAAACCCCTATAGAACACCTATGGAGTTATTTGGAACATAACATCCGAATTAAGGAAGAATTGAAAAAGCCCTCAGAAAAGAATGGAGTAGGATCCCTGAGGATCTGACAAAAAACCTAGTAGCTTCTATGAAAAGACGGATGGAAGCAGTTATTGCAGCCAAGGGAGGACCTACCAAATATTGAATTAATAAAATTAATTGTTATTCGATTTAAAAATGTTGTTAACAATTTAAAAAAATTGAATTGAATGTAGACTTTTGTTTCTAATTGAAATGATATTTTTGAGTTATATTAGTTTTTTGTTTAAAAATGGATGTAATTTTGATATGAAATGAATATACCTATTTTTTGTTTTCAATAATAATTTACATAAAAATTGTTACCAGATAATTTTATTTAAAAAAGGCCAATATATTTGGTGTACGTAGACTTCTGTTCGCGACTGTACATACAATATATGCTGTGATTGCAATTTAATAATAAATCAATTCAAATAAAAGGCGGCCAAATAATCGGAAACACAATCACTACACGATTGTACCTATGTATGGTGCATCGCAAGTGTCCAGATTATTTGGCCCGCGCTTGCATAGAAACAAGCAAAAATAAATATAGTCTTGTAACTATATCGCAACTTATATTTATTGATGATCCATCTCTAGTCCCGAGTTCCGATCTAAGTCCCATCTCGGCCCTTTACAACGGTCGTGTACACAGGATCACAAAAATATAACAATACTTAATAAGTGAATTTGAGGGTTTATATTTTGGTAAAAGCTACAATTATGGTTTTTATGCAGTTCAACCATCAATAAAACGTAATTAATTTATAGTCATAAAACAAAACAAAAATTTAGTTCTAAAAAATCTATTTGATACGAAACAATAAGTTGACGATTTTTGCCGACTTCACTACGAGGTAACACACACACCCAGATATGAAATACACGGTCTTTTTGAAACATTTATTTGGGAACCGGTAACTACTGAATCTCATAATTTAGTACAAAATAAAGACTAAATCGTTACTTTAACATAGAAGAGCAGGGTTGTTACAGTAATACTTTTTTTCTCGAATTTGTTACATTTGTCACCAAATTTTTATAACAAACTGGTAATAAATGAAACAAATGTAACAAATGTAGCAAACTAATACGATTTCGTCTAATTCAGTTTGTCATGAAATAACTCCATCACGAGACATATTCACATTTTTTTCGGAATATTTCGGAATGGCGAATATTTCGGAATTTTTCGAATTGCATGTAGCAAATGTAATTTGTTTTTCGTCCTGTAACATTTATGATTTATTACCAGTAGCAAATTAGGTATTTTATCGAGCATTTGTTACTTTGGCAACCCTGACCATGAGACAAAAACACTTTTAGTACATTTTCTTAGAACTTGTCGTAGAGAAGAAAAAAAGTTGAAAATTGTTAATATTTCGTAAAGAATTAATATTTCGAGAGTATTTTAGGTGCCAGTCTTACATTTTGACAAGTGAACAAGGAATTGATGATAGGTTACACAAATAACGGATTAGGTGATAAGCATTATTCGATATTAATGAAAATTTATTTTATCAGCTTACATTACCTTTTAATCGCATTCATTTATCTCAAGTGATTATTAATTACTCGTTACCTTTAATCTAATAAACCCATTAATGAATTCTACCAATTGCTAACTCCTTCGGGCGATATAATGAAATAAAGGAATAAATTGTTAAGATCAACATCTTCTATGGTTTTAGCGCCATTATCAAAAATATATATTTTCCAGCCATGTAATAGAGGTATACTTACTCGTACATATACAAATACATATCTATATCTATAGATAATCATAATTTGGAAAAAGTGAAAACTTAAAGTTACATTGCATGAACTTGAAAAGTTTGTTAGAAATTTTCCATACAGTCTGTATACATTACATATATGTACATATATAGATAGCCTATAGCTTTTGTTTTCTTTTGCATAATTAATATCAACGAATATTTGTTATTTGCAAAACTGACCCATTTCCATACATGGACACATGGGCATTGGACAGAATCTATTAAATGAAAAAAGAAAAACACTTTTCATATTCATAAAACGTTCCACTTTTCCGAATAGGGACGGGGAATTGGATTTATGTTTCTTTCTCTATAAAATCAAGAAATAATCAAATTAAAAGTTTCACTACAAATATTACTAAACTCCATAAAATAGTTATCTATGTATAGATGTGTGAGTGTCTATACCTCTCTACATAATAAATTTGCATACATTTTTCCCGTTCTGGATTAACCATGGAACAATTTAAAAAAAAAAAAAAAAAATCAATGACAACTTCTCGATAGGGAAAAAAAGGAATGCAAAAAAAAAACAAACAAAATCACCCATCTCCGAGACACCCTCTGCCTCTTCTAAGGGCTGTGCCCAAACTAATTTCCTGTATTATATAAAAAAAAAATTTTGCTCTTGTCTTTCAATGCGTTTTTCCTTTCTTCTCTCTGGGAATAGTGCCGACCAAAAACATACCCGATTCATGTTGTGGCATCCAAGTGCCCATGCGCCTACCCCTGTGGTTGTAAGGTATATTAAATTAAGGGGCAACAAATTTATATATGTATATATATATATATATATATATGTATAGATATTTATAGAGATA
>JANSTT010018598.1:0-13466 GCA_026745375.1 Platyura marginata
TTCAGGCCGATCGGAGCACCTCGACCAAAAAATCACTGTATTAACCTCTTGTGATTTTGAGGGTCTAAAAAAAAATATAAAAAGCAATTTGTCCTACCTCTGGTAAATATCCCGCACATTTACATCAGATAGAAATTAATTTTTTTTTGTATGGCCGTGGATTCGAACTCATGAAGTAGGAACAATTTGATAAAAGAATATGACGCTTAAAACAACTGATCCATCGCAATTATTAAATGTTTCGGCTTTTTACTCTATATAAACAATGTTTTTTTTAATAATATCGCGCGATTTCACTTTAGTCTTTACTATTATTATTTTTTTCGTACATACATTTTAAAGAATTTTTGGTTTCGTTTGTTATCAAACAAACTGTGTACAATTTCTTATCAGTTTATTGAATAATGTTCTTCTACATGTGATGAATCTTGTTGATCTTTAACTGAAAAATGTTCTTTTGTAATTTTCGACGACCAAAACACATGGATGTTGATTGTTAATTAGAAGCCAGAAAAAAACTTTATTATTAAATATAAATTTGAAATTTATTGTTTATTATTTTTAAGACCATATTACTAAATAATACATAGGCGCATTTCTATATCAAAATATTAATATATTTTGAATACTGGTCCATTAAAACTTGGTCGAGCTGTATTTTTTTGTAGCAATAGTTTTTCAGCAAATTCGCTAAGCGCTCCTTTTTGACGGGGTCTGAAAAATCGCTTCATGTCGTTTTTGTCGTATTGAACGAATGGACCGGATATCCATCCATACCTATATTGTTTATTTAATTTTAATTTTGGAATTGTTGTTAAAATGCTTAAACTATACGTACTTGTGATTCTCAAGTAAGAATTGTGCATTCTTATCTCTCAAACCAATTGTAAGATTTTGCTCAGCTATTTTCAAATATTTTAACGATCCTCCATTATTATTTGGATAGTATCGGCTATTATCATATTTGGAATAAAATTTTGGTGTCACTGGTGCAGCTAAAAAAAATTAAATTTAAATCCAAAAAAAAAATATAATTTATTTTTTATATTTAACGAACTTCTTGTGTTTGGTATGAAGTGATCAAAGATGTCCGATATAAATCTATTTTGATTGTTGTATTTTTCCAACCAAAATTCATGGGGAAATGTCTCTTCAATGGGCGGTCGTACCTCAACATCTTCTTTCTTCTTACTGCCTTTTTTCTTTTTAGTCATTTAGTAATAAAATTTAATGTAGAGAGACAGGAAAGCACAACAGGTCTGACACACACACAAAAACAACAACAACAACAAAAACGAATGTTCAGTACGGTGACTGTCGGTGGACTAATTTAAATAAATGCGTTCCATAACATAAAACTCTAATAATATTCCATTATGAAAAAGAAAAGTTTCTTTTTATTGTAGAGAATTTTTTTCTTTCTTTTTTTTGGGTTTTCACATTAATTAGTTTTCCTATATAAAAAACCTATATACCTAACCTACATACATATATCTAACTATCTACCTATTCATTGAAATTGTATTTTCACATAGGCACGCGATATTAAAATATTTTGAATGGAAAATAAATTAATGTATTAATGTCAAATAGAACGATCAATTTTAAAGTTTAATGCTTAATAACTTGCCAATAGTTTATTAACCATTATTCTTATTATTGTATTCTATGTATTTACATATTTTGTATTGTTCTGCAATCTACATCCATAGATATAGAAAATTAGGTAATATTTAAGTAAAGTTTTTCTTTCTTAAGAACTATTTAAAAAAAAGGGACTGCTTTCTTGTGTTCTGTTTTACGGGTGGAAATATAGTTCAAGTTCATCGAGTTCCCAGCTAAATTTTTATGTTTGCGACTTTTCACATATAAACTTTTTTTTATGGATGGTTTAGGGGTGGCAATATTTCACTAAAACCATAAAAAAACATACTTAAAAAAGAAAGTCTCTATAAAATGTAAGACAGTTAGGTATATTGTTTTGAAAATTTCTTATTGTTTAGTTTAGTTGAGATGTTTGATAGAGATAAAATTGGTATACAAAAAAAATAAAAAAAAATCACGGAATAGCTTGATGACTTGCCAAACATAGAAAAGTTTTAAAGCACACGTTGGAACTAGAACCGTGAGAAATATAAATTAGGTATTAGTGAAATTTTCATGTGGGACTTTGGATATTATGCAAGAAGGCAACGCATCATATCGGTGCGCCTATTGTTGGCCATTGTTGATGAAATGTTATGCATCTTAGTGAATCATTTTAATAAAATGAAATTAATACAAGCCAATAATTTAAACTTACACATAGGGATCCCATAAGATGAAAGCATAAAAATAAAATAAAAATAAACAATCACCGATTTTGTTGGCCATTTTAAGATGAACCCAATTAGTATAATTGGTTTTTGGTGCTAATGACGTGTTGTATTTCATGCTATTCTACAACATATCACCATATCACTGCCGTTTACTTGGTATTTCTAAGTTACAAAAGTATTTATCTGAAACAATAGAAAAATTAAGAATTCCTAAAATTATTGATTTATGTTTTAAATAAAATTTGGGTGCCCTACAAGCATGAATTACGTAACGAAAGTAAATTTTTTTTTTTGCTTAGTTACTGAGACTGAGAGCATGGAGACGCAATAATTTTGTCTGTAGTAGTCACATAAGTTTAGTTTACACGAGACTTTTACTATTTTTTGTTGTTTCATCAGCATTTAAATAATTTCTTTTTTTTAGTATATATTTGAATAGATATATTTAATAAGAAAATAATAAAAATTTGTAACATTAGCAACATTAAATAAAAATATATATAAAAATATTGAATATAACACAGCTACAGCATACATATAATTTGAGATATTTAATAGGATATAAAATATATGTAGGTCTGTAATAAGTTTTTTTAAACAAAATTTTGTATTATCGATTGACATTCACCATACAAATATATATATATATATATATGGACGTATATATTTTTTATTGATCAAAATGTCGAAATCATGCTCTTATGAAAGAATATCTGTTGGTCTAGAATTTGTTTTTTTTTTCCCGATACCTTTTATTCTGTTTTTTTAACACATCTGCCAAATAGATATTAATCAAATAGTAAATTGAAGCAAAATATATTCGAGGCCAGTGCTGCCAGTTGCATGTTTTCGGAAGGTAACACATTTCTATTGGATGGCTGTAGTATTGAAAAAGTTGAAGAGCAAAAAAAAACAATAATTTCTCGTTAAATTTAAAACAAGCGGAAGCTAAAGCTAGAAAGCTTTTCAAGTTGTCCTATAGTAAGACTTCTATTGTTGACAGCTGACAGTTGAGAGAGAGAGAATTCTGGACGGTAAGCATGGTTAACAATTACAAATTTATACACAAGTCAACTTTTTGGAGTAAAATATATGTAAAATTGTTAATATATAATAAAATACAAAATACAAAAAGATAGTATTTTGCTTTGGGGAGTAGTGCGGTAGTACCGAAGATCAAATAGTACCATTTTTTTACTTTCCTAGTATTTTTGTCAGCACTGATTCGAGCTTGTTAGGTAAAACATTTGTTTATCGGTATATACAAATATTATTAATCTATACAGTTACGTTCGCCAAACCGCAAAACCCTTAATCAAAATAATCCCATATCCCCATTGTTAATGTAGTATTTTAATTGACATCTACAGATAGTCTGTTTTGTTTCGATTGATTAATACAAAATATATATGTACATCATACCTGCATGTGTTGAATGTGTAAAAATGTAAAATTCTTCTATACAAAATCGCTAATCGAGATTATAAATATATTTAAAATAATTTACTGTGCCTTCTCATTTTTATTGAATATATTTGAAAGTTCATCAATCAGGGTCTCATAACGATAAGCAACTCGTATATCGGGCACATTTGTTCTTGTAATGTCATTTCCGGCAACACCTTCTCGTGTATAATTTGGTCCCAGCCAATGATGTTTCATCTACAATTTTTACGATAAAAATTTCATTCAAACATTTTAATTTCAATTACTTGATGTGGAAAACCACTCATAATTACACTGTTCCGTGCCAATTCACACATATCACATGAGCTTAGTTTCCATACCTGTGCCGCAATGCTGTACTCTTCCATTAACGGTTCCTAATAATCAATTTGAATCGATTTTTAAAATAAAAAACAACATGGGGGGTTTACCTTTGTAAAATGAAATTGTAACGGATCGTCCGTACTTAATGATACACAAAGTCCTCTGGCCAAATATTCTGGCAATGGATTTCGATGATAATTTAAAAATAATGAATTATTTGATAATGGAGACATAGCAATGCCAATCTGCGCTAAATAATACAAATATTGTAGAACTGGTACTTTTCTTAATAGGAGGCCATGCGAAATATTTTCGGACATTAAAAATCCACAAACCAAATGTTGAACGGGTCCGGCTTCACCACAATGTGGTCTTAGAACAAATGTATTAAATCCCCGTTCCCTTTTAAAAAAAAAAAATTAAGATTTTTTTATTAAGACGGCAATAATTAGATATTACTTTCGAAAACTGTTCAGTACAGTCATATTAGCAAATGTATAATAAATATAGTAAGCATATGGTGGATTATCTTCTTCTCTCCACATTTCCGGTATATTTACATCTTTATCAAATAGTGGATTTTCCGGTTTCGATTCATCGTCTACCGAATCAAAGCCAATTACATATTGTAAAAATCGATGCAGTTCTGGATGTTCTTCGGGATTGTTTGTTGCTTCGAATAGTGGTAAAAAGATGTTGTCCAAAATTTCTTGAAATGATGACATCAGTTGATTTGTTTTGAAGATATCGCTGTAATATAATTGAAAATATTGAATGCAAGTTTTTTTGTTTTGAAATTTTTTTAATAATTTTACTAGAGACGTGGTATTTGAATTAGCCAACGTATATTGTCTGAATAAACATTTCCTTCTATTGCCCATTTTGCCAATTTTGTCCATTCATCTCTCGATTTACCATAAATAGATAAACGTAATTCAGCATTTTGGTATTTAGATTCCTCAAAATCTGCTGCCACTTCCTAAAAGTATATACAAAAACTAAGTGACTAAGTAGAATTTTTTTTAACAGTTCGTCAGAAGGAATAAAAAAAATTTTTGCAAGAATATTCCGGGGTGTATTTGCCCACAATTTTAATATATATTTTCAGTGAATTTACGTTCATTTGTTTTTAGTGTAGAGAGTAAGTTTACCTGGACATCGCCATCGCCATTATATAAGTGACAACTTCTAGACTAGAGAACGCCAATTTTTGTGGCAAATCATTTGTTGATGAGGAAAATCCGCATGAAACAAAATACAGATCTTTTACGGTTATTCGAAGAGAAGATGACATTAGTTAAGAGTTACGAATTCCCTCTTCGATGTAACGGAAAGGAATCCGTAAAGAAAAAAAATCTATCAATATATTTTGATAACATTTCAGAGGACGTCCATAGTGAGCACGAGTTATTTCCTATTTTTATTAATAAATTTTCAATAATGTTATCTTTTTCTACTGCATCAGAAAGAATTATTAGAAATATTGAATTAAATACCATCTCACTGATAGTGTGAAAAAAAATAAAGACCTACTCACTATCTGAATATGATGTTGACCCCCAGATTTGTACCTTTTCTAGATATCGAATATTTGTGCTTAATAAAATTACGACAATTTGTTACGTTTTTTACTATCTACATATTATCTACATGATTTACACGGGCAGTGTTAAAATTAGCGAGTCTAAATGGCTACGGGGTAAAAGAAAGCAGTGTCAAAAATATAGCACTACATACATATGGATATTAAATAAGCCTTAGAAAATATTAAAATAAACTGGGCGTTGTAATTATGGGGAACCTTTTGATTTTAAATCGAATGAAAAAAATTACCTTTATGATTTGTGCAAAGTATTTTCCATTCAAATAGTTGTCGGTCTTCAAAAATACTTCTCTCAGCCGTGATTCACCAATAGGATTATATTTTGCATTAAATTTATCAAATCGATGAAATGTATTTCGATCAGCATGCACATCAAGCATATCCACCGTTAAATCATATGTTGTTAAATTCATTGATTGAAAAACGTCTGATAAGGTCATTTCAACCCCTATAACAAACCAATTCCAATTAATGAAAAAAAATAAAAAATAATAAAATCAACCTTTTGTGACGGTAACCACCTCATCAGCATTGTTTTTTAATGTTTTCTTTATAAAACGCAGTAGATGTTTCTGATTCATACAAGAGGCGGCGTGAATGTGGGTGTCCACTTTTCTGGAATAATATTGAAATAAAGCATTTCATTTTTGAATTTAAATAAATAAAATTTTATCTTCTTTATGTGCTACTACGATTAAGCTGACCAGACATTCTCCTTTAGAGGAAATTATCCTCTTTATCGTCCTTTTACCCAATTTAATTTAATGTGTCTTCGTAAAACCATTTTTTTGATGCGGTTTAGTACATAATATTATATTTCTTTTACTACTATAATATCTTCTATATTTGCTCATTAGTTCAAATGTGAATTGTGATATGAATAACAAACTGAACTATATGTGATGAAATAAAGAAAGTATAACTAACTAAACATTTTTTTTTGGTTAGGGTAATGCTTTTACATTTTCAGATTCTGGCCAGGTTATATTACGGAAACTGGTATGTTAGTAATAATTGGAAATTTTAAATTTATTGATACATTACACATAATAGTGACGTAGATGTGTCCGGAGCCACCACCACTTAAGAGATTTTACTACAATGAATGATGAAGGATGTCTTATTGAAACGAATTAAGGATTGCAGTTTTAAACATAATGACAAAAGTGACAAAAATATATTATTAACTAAAATTGTAATTTACCTTATATTATAAAAATCTCTGTGAGGTATAGCTTTTTGCGATGCCAATTCTCGCAGTTCATTCAAAAGTACATGCAGTTGAAATTTGGAATTTAGATAACTTAATCGTCGATAACAAAACGATTTTCTATAAATAAAAAAAAGAAAAGTATCAATATTGTGCGTACGGACTATTATAGAACTATTCTATTACAATGGACCATCGGCTATCATTGCACACATAATTTGCATATCCTGAACGAATGTCTCTAATTTACAATATGGATATTCAATACGGTTTGTACATTCTTTATCTTTAAACAAATTAAAAACACCATTGATCGATTGAATTGTGTAGCCCATATTGCCGGGAAAGTCAACCTTCCATGGATCTGTTGTATATGATGGATGTACAGAATAATCTTAAATAAAAATGATTTCATTAGTTATGTACCACTCAGTCTTTACTGGTAATGTTTTAACAACCCAACATATTATTATTAATCAATTATGTATGTAATTCTGATCATAAATAAGTCGTTCGATGTGACCATTAAGATACGTTTTGTGTTAGAAGTAAAAAAAATTTATTTGTGGTTTAATAAAAATTTAATTAAGTGAATTGTCTAAATGAAAATTAAAGCTAAGCGTTCAATAACTACTCTAAATTTAATTGCATGGTGCATTATATTGCTGTTACACAATATATTTTACTCATTAATCGACAATGAAGCATATTTTAGGTCTATTAATTTGATTTTCATGCCCGGTTTCGTACATTGTAAAATAATTGTCCAAATTTAACGCAATCGTGATTAGTTTTTCCAGCAAAGGCCTAAAATCTAAAGGGTAAACTCTGGATCAAAAATTCAACTGGGACACAGACATGTTGATACCACACTAACACAAGAGCTAGAATAGTATGTCGTAGACAAATTGGAAAAAACTAAGGATTCAAACCGACCGAGAATATACTGGCTATACATGACAATTGAGACTCATGGCTCAGTAGACTTGGTGACCAAACACAAAAACGATTAGGGCTCACCAAGAGCAATTCAAGCTCTAACGTACGTACCCTCTGTCTGGATATCACTGGAATACTATGTTCCACCTTTCGTCATAAAAAATTATTCGATTTAATGAAATGAAATTTAATCTTTCACATTTTTTACTTGGTTTTTTGAGCTAGGGAAATTGGGACCAATATTGGTTAGTTAGTATCATATTAAAAGATATTTTAATTACTTTGGTTTGTATGTGATGGATGTTGTTACATTCAAGTTATTTAAAGAAAACTAAAAAAAAAAAAAACTTCCCAAAATACAAAATGATCACATCAAACCTGGATTTAAATTATTGTATTTTGAACATTTCCATATATTGACAAAATAATACAAAATCTGTAACAAAAAAATGAACATTGAAATTAGTAGAAAAAAAAAATAATTAAAATTGCTTTATATTAGATCGACAACGGGTCTACTCCGTTTTTGTGCTGCTCCAAATACAGATGAAATCTATTTTAAAGTTAGTTATTAACTTACAAACAGATAACTGATACAATTAAAAAAAAACCTACTGCCAATATTACTTGCAAATTTATTTATAAGAATTTGAATGAACCACTTAAATTAAATTAAAAAAGTGAACGATATCGTGGTAATTTTGCTCTGCACTGAACAAATTACCTTTCGGTTTTTGAAGACTCGTTTCTTTCAATATTTCTATACAAGAGAGATTAATAATTTATAATTAAAAATTATTTTATTAAATTAAGAAAAAAAAAACAAAATTTCAGTTAATTGTCTTACCCGCAGTTGTTCGTTTGTCTTCATATTCGATTTCCTCATTCATTGTCTTTTGATGTACAGATTTTAAAAATCTTGCTGTCGTTTCCGGAAATGACTGATGTGATGTGCACATATAACGTTCACGTAACTCTAAAGCTTGTATAACTAATCGGGATGCCCTTTCTAAATCCTCCAACGGTACGCCACTGGTATCCTCGCCAGATATTGATACTCTTTGAAAATGAGGCACAAAATCATGCTCCTCAAAATTAATTTCATGTTCTGAGTGTAATTCAGCGGCCATAGACTGTTTGTCTTCCATTGCCCTAAAAATAAACAAAAACTGAGTAAAAAAATTCACTGTCAATTTCAATCTAAATATTTTATAAATCAGTTAAATAAAAAGAACCCCCAACCCCTCTCAATGAGGGTACGCTGTTTCTAATTGAATCCACCAACAAATAGCTTCGGTAGATTTGTACAGGATAAATAAACGGTGCAGTGATCCTTTTGATTTGGATAATATTTTTATTTCTATTTTTTTTTATTTCAGTGTAGCTCATAAGAATCGGTTAAACAGTTCCAAAAATTTGGGTTTGGTAATAAAAATCGCAGCACCGTAAAATGACAGACAAATTTAACCGCGCTATATTAGCAAACTAGTTATAAATATAAAATTGGTTAACAAAAAAGAAAAAAAAAGAAAAAAGATTTAGGGTCTAAGGTAACTTTAGGTTATCTTTGTCAAATAGTAATCACTCTAATGTATATGGATATAAAATAGTTACCCTATATTCTATATATATATATATAGTACTTGTTTCGATGTCTACCTCTGGAACAAGAACAACAATTTTTTCTTCTTTACGATACAGTGTAATAAAGTTCATTCTGAAAAAATTATGACTTGAAATTAGACTTTTTCCAAATTGAGAATTTCTGCTAATCATAAAAGACATTTAGTCTCCAAACAAACAACAAATTGGTCCGCTTAAGAAATAAATGATAAAATAAATGATTTTAATGAAAAATACTTAAGTTTCGTGTAACACGCTAATTTTCTTGTACAAATTAAACTAATTAATTTAGATCGACTGTCACAATATAAAAAATATTAAAATACCTAAATGAAAATATAGGAAGTACCTAAACAATACCTACACCTAACTACCTATAATCTAAAACTATAGAGCACAATTTACTATTTCTTTCTAAAATTTATTAATTTCGAAATATGTACATATGTATTGGTGTTCTTTATTTGCATGTTTTTGTATAATATTAATATAATAATTATAATAGACCAGTAAAAAAAAGTACAAAATGACATTTTTAATTCGTCTACTGTCAAATGTCGTTCCGGTCTTAAATATTAATCCGTGCATACTTCATTTGTTGACGTTCACTGAAGATTCATTGAATTTTCCAAACTAGTCGATATTAATCAACAAAAAATTTAAATAAATTAATTCTGAACGTGAACGTCTACTTTCCAATATCGAATTTAGGAGCACTTCGGCTCGGTTGAGATTTTAAAAAATCTCCTATTAAGAATTGTTTGCTTTTGCATTGGAAATATTTTTTTAAATTTCTTTTAAATATGTTGGTTTTCTCTGTTAAGAGAAATTGTTTTCAATAAAGTAGAAAACTCACTGTATGTTAAAGTACCACGTTGTAGGAGATTTACCTGCACTTCTATAATATTTGAAATTGGAAAATAATTTGATGTTTTTCAAAAATTTGGTAAATTTTTTTTCATAGAATTATCAAATTAAAGAAAAATTCTTTTAGGTGTCTACCCGCAGAGATTTTTAAGTTTTTTGTTGTTAACGAAAGTAAAAAATCAAAATGGCTACTGTTCCAATACCTCAAACGAATCAAAAATGGTATTGTAAAATCAAATTTTTACTGATTTCTGTAATCTGTTTTTAAATGTTTTAGACAGATAATTAGGAATAGATCTGAAAATATTTTGTCGAGAGGTTAGTTAGTTAGTGTATGCACACCAGCAATTTATGAATATATTATTTATATATAAACAACTGCAAACTACGTTCTAAAATTAAGAAAACATCCGTCTGTTTTTGTTTAAATAAGTTTTTTTTAAGTAAGTACATTTCTTATTATTCATCAAAAATGTATTTCTGTTCTTGTACCGCGTATTTTTACGATATGAGTCATCCCATCCTCGTATTAGTCGTACCTACGATTAAATGGTAATCTATGTTTACTATTTAACATGACATAAAGCTTTCGTAAAGTTGTATTTATAAAATTAAGTTAATTTAAGGTGAAATGAAGCCATATTCGATATGTACAAATATATATTAAAATGTACAAATGTAGGAGAGGTAAGGTATAGAGAAGTAGATCCTTTTTGAAAATTAATATTTTTAAAATATTTCTAACAGTATTCCAAGTAGCATTACAATGATAAAAAAAAGGACGCCTAACAGCAAATTGATTCGCTGGAATATTATAAGATTATCATCACAGATGACTTCAGAGCGGTGCTTATTCAATTCTTTTAATTAATAAATACATAATGGAATTACATCTGGAGAGTGGAGAATGCCAGAAAATACATATAAACACCATCCGCATAAAAGTTAGGTCATTGCAGACTTAGTTGTGGGGGGTGGACATTATCTTTAAAATGTAAATTAAATGTACAAGTATCCCTCCTATAACCTTGTTTTTTTTATGGCATACACATACTGAAACTTTTTTCTTGTTGAAATATTATTTTTGCTTCCATCAATCATTTCAACTTTAAAATAAACTTTATAAAGTCATTACATTTCAATAACCATCTAACTACAACAATTATTTAGTATTGTGCGAATTGAGGCGCATTCATTCAAGTTGACAATAGAATAATCTTTCATTTATTCAGAAATCTACGATAAATACGCATTTTTTTTCATTAAAGATGTATTGTTTTGTGTGTGAATTATATGTATAAGATACGGTCACTGTGTACCAAAATATATCTAATTTAAGATATTTACGCTCTTAGGCACTTCAATTGTATATCTTTTTTTCTTCAAGAATTAACGAAAATTAAATGCGACGTAGTGCTTTTCATTGTATCTGAATATTGGGATTTTTGACCTACATATGTACATTATTTCACTATATGTATTATTAATAATCAATAATGGATTGCAATAAAAAAAAAATAAAAACAGAAAATCTTAAAAGTACATTTTAAGACACTTTAGCAACATAAATAGATGCAAAAATATAATAACATCTTACCTTACATTAAGATGTCTTTGGATTTGTAACTTTTTTTCAATTTGTTCAATTGGAAATTGTGGCACTTCGTATGGAGCAGATATTTCATTTGGCAATATTGAATCTTCATTGAGACTGTGTGCTGATATAGTCATTGGTGATGAGTCCTTCCCTAAAATGTGAAAGATGTTACATTTTTTTTTTTTTTATATAATTTATGTTAATGTGGGGTCAAGAAAATTGTATGGTCAAACAATATAATTAAAGTGATACAAAAATAATTATAAAAACCTTCTGGATTAGAACCAGATTCCATTATATTTTTAACGAAATTATTTGTTGTTTGTGTATTGAAAAACATGAATATTCTTCCTAGGCACACAAAAGTTTGACCAAATTTTGATTACAATAAACGTTGTTGGCTATTCAGACAGTACTGTGCGTTATCAGAAATAATTTGAACTGTAAATTACCATGTTAAAAGTGATCTGAACTAAAGATAGCATGTCACTGAAAGTAAATACTTAATGAATTTTGAATATTAGCTCAGTACAAATAACAATTTCTTCTGTTTGTGTAACGCAGCTTAGAAATAAAAAGAATAATTCAAATTTCTAGCCAATCATAATTCAAGAGAGAAGTTGTACAGTGAGAAATTTTCCCTTTTCGGTTGACAAAATATATTTACTAACGTTGTTAGGAAAATTTCCTTAAGATTAAAAAAACTTTCTTTAAGATTAATTTTTTCTACAATATGCGTTTTAGTACAATAAATTTTTGTACCTTTTTCAATATTTATTTCCATCGTTAAATTTATCTGGAAAATTCTCCTTGTTATTATCTTACAGTCTCGAAATAAATTTGACCTTTTAAGATTGATGTATATGTTTCTTATACCAATACAGCGGGGATATAGGGATTTACGAATATTTATTGAAAATCTTTTAAAATATTTCAAGTATTTATTTAACATGTGGAATAATTACCCAGAAGATTGTGAATAGTTTCGCTTCCGTTTTGATACAGTTTCAGTTAAAAACACTGTAACTGCCAAATTCCACAAATTCTCATACTTCAGAAGTTTTTTTTTCTAAAAATTTGAAATGTTCCTTCGTTGAATCGACATTTTTTTTAGTAATTATGTCCTGAAATGATGCCCTAGACCTAGACCTTAAGTGGAATCCGACCCACTCGGCCTAAAAATCTAACTCTAAGATAGGGAGGGTTCAGTTCCTTGTTGAATATTCGATGTTTTGTTGAAGTTTCATTTATATCTTCAATTCTCGAGTATTGAGACTACTTCAGTCTCTATTTATTTACAATTTTGGCCCAGTGAGTTTGAATTGTAATGTAGAATGGATTAAGGTAAGTAATGGAAGGTTTACGATTTAAACGTTGTAGATCAGATAAAAAAAATACCTTTTATCAAAATAATCGATCTGAATCACGGTATTTGGTTCTCTTAGACAAACTACGTAAAACAATTATTTTTATACCCGTATGATGTTAATCAAGGGTATTATAACTTTGGTACGGAGTTTGTAACGCCCCTTAATACTC
>JANSTT010018599.1:0-13465 GCA_026745375.1 Platyura marginata
TCATAAACAGGAATACTTGATTCCTTGAAATAATAAAAACTATAATAAAATGATCAACCTGAGTAAACGAACAAGCCACCACAGATCTGTACAAACCAGAAAGGCAGAAATAATTGGCTACGGTGATTATAATATACCTGTACTTATTTCTTATCTAATTGTTCTGTACAACAAATATATTGAGCAAATGATTAAGAACCTTACGAAATGATATAAAATTGATTGCACCGCCATAACGGTAGGGCGTGGAACTTTTTGATCTTTTAATGAAATCTTAATTTTTTTATTCTCTTTAATCATATCTCCCCTATCAACTATTTCTTGTCCGACAAAAGAGATTTTATTCTAAGACTATTTAATAAACTCAAAATTTCAGCTCTCTTGAGTCAGACTCCGTACCAAGGTTTACCTTTTGATGTTATGCTTATACAAGTGTAGAAATGATGTCTATATAAATTGATTGGTTTAAGAGAACGGATCGTCATACAATTCACTACCATTCCAATTATTCGCCCGAAATTTTGTTCTACTGTATTCTAAACAATTCGGGGTGTACTTTAACTGTTTAAATATGTATACCTGTATAATGTTAATCACGGCCTTTCAGAGAAAATGCGAGGCTCGGGGCAAATAATATTTTAAAGGCCCTTCAAAATTTAAAATAAAATTATTTGCTTTGCGCACTTTAACATCAACAAATTCAGAATAGTTTAAAATTTTTGAGTGTTGCTAGTCGTTCCTGACACATTCTCGATCGTAGATAGTTTTTAATTATTTTCAGAACACAAAATAATCTCTCACAAAAAAAAAAATTATTCGGGATGTACCGACAGAATGGCGAAGTGGGACAACGGCATACTACCATTTTTGTGTTTTTTTCGAATTGGAGTGCTGTAACCATCACAAGAAAAACTTAGTGATAGAAATCACAGGAAATACTATTGAATTGTTCCTATTCATTCTAATGTCTGTCTTATGATTAGTTTTAAATTTCGTTCCGCTTTGTCTTCCCCTATATTTTTGTCTAACATATTGAGTTGCCAAGTTGAGGCCTGTAATGTTACTGGCTCGGGGCTGCAGTCTTTTCTGTTTCCCCTCTGATTGGCCCTGATGTCAATTAAGCTGACCAGACGCACTCCTTTCAGTCATCCTCCTTTTGTCAACTTTGTGCTTCTCAAAAATTGTACGTTCCTTTGTCCTCTTTTAGAGAAAATTATCCTCCTTATTCTTATTAATTTTTGTGTGTGTATCGAATAAGCTATTTTAAAAAAATTGTCAATTTTTTATCCATTTTAAGTAATTTAATTTTAATTTTTTTTTTTTTAGAAAAAAGGTCGCACCATTGTCATCGATCCAGAAAAAGATAAAAGTATGGTTCAGGATCTTTTGGATTTTAAAGATAAAATGGATAATATTGTTCATAATTGTTTTGATCACAATGATAAATTCATAAATTCATTACGTGAAGCCTTTGAATTTTTTGTTAATCAACGTTCAAATAAACCGGCCGAACTAATAGGTAAATTTTATGAATGAAAACTGTCTATCCAAATTTTCTAAGGTGAAAAAAATTTCGGTTTAGCAAAATATGTAGATATGAAATTACGGGCCGGCAACAAGGAAGCTACTGAAGAAGAATTAGAACAAATTCTCGATAAAATTATGGTTCTATTTCGATTTATACATGGAAAAGACGTATTTGAAGCGTTCTACAAAAAAGTAAGTTACAGATAAAAATTTCTAAAATAAAAATAAAAAGAAATTTAGAAAAAAAGGGCATGAATTTTTTAATAATTGTTTTTCTTAGGATCTCGCTAAACGTCTATTGGTAGGCAAATCAGCATCGGTCGATGCCGAAAAGAGTATGCTGTCAAAATTGAAACAAGAATGCGGTGGTGGTTTTACGTCAAAATTGGAGGGAATGTTTAAAGATATGGAACTGAGTAAAGACATAAATATTGCATTTAAACAGCATATGATGAATTTGGATAAAGAATATACGGCAATAGATTTAACTGTAAATATATTAACGATGGGCTATTGGCCAACGTATCCCTTAATGGAAGTGACAATGCCACCGCAACTTGTTGAATTGCAATCGATATTTAATAAATTTTATTTAGCAAAACATAGCGGTCGAAAGCTACAGTGGCAACCGACATTAGGTCATTGTGTGTTGAAGGCACGATTCGAACAAGGACCTAAGGATCTTCAGGTTTCACTGTTTCAAGCGTTGGTACTTTTATTGTTTAATGATATTGATGTACTTTCATTTGAAGAAATTAAAACGGCTTGTTTGATTGAGGTAAAAGAAGGAGAATAAAAATTCAAATTAACTTCTTTCCATGACAATAAATGATTTCAGGAAGGTGAACTGAAACGAACTCTTCAATCATTGGCCTGTGGCAAAGCTCGAGTAATAACGAAAATTCCAAAAGGTCGTGAAGTTGACGACAAGGATAAATTCCAATTTAACAATGAATTTACCAACAAATTGTTTAGAATCAAAATTAATCAAATTCAAATGAAAGAAACGGTACACAAATGAATTTATCGGCCTCATTTTCATAATATTAATTTCCTCTATTATAGACGGAAGAACAGAAAGCAACAGAAGAACGAGTATATCAGGATAGACAGTATCAAATTGACGCAGCTATAGTTAGAATTATGAAAATGAGAAAAACATTAAGTCATAATCTACTTATTAGCGAATTATATAAACAGCTAACCTTTCCAGTTAAAGTAAGTATTTTATTATTGATGTTGTTTCTACTAGTTCATTCTAATTGTTCTGACGATTCCTTTCTTCTTAAAAAAATCCTGTTATTAGTCATTCGCTTCTGAAATATGTGTAATAATTTCATTATTTTTGCAGGAGTCAGCAGATTAAATGTCGAATAAGAATTTTCTAATAACTAACTACGCCAATAGGGCCGCTTAGTAATTTCTGTTGCATGACGAATTTGGAATTTTTTCACCTTTCTACTAACTTACCTCTACCCTGAAAGGGTTTTATTCCAATTTCATTTTCCGAACAAACTACACCTAAAAGTATGAGAGTATTTTTGTAGATTCGAGGAGGCGAGTTAATTTAGACCGTCTTAATCAATAATTTGTAATTGGAAAGCGCGTGTAACAGACTAAAGAATTATTTCTTTCAAAGCATTTATAAAGTGGATATCTCATTAAGTTTTCAAAAAATCTGCTGAAACACGATAACTAGTCATATGTTTTCTTACGAAACAGCTTGATGATGAAGAAGAATATGGTGCCGTACTGAAACTTTTTTTTATTTAAAAAAATCCTCAATCATCATTATTGATCAGTTTGATCAGTACTTCTATTTACATCTGTTATCTGTTATTTTAATACAATACTAAGGAGGCGCTTATAAAAATATTTAAGGACCCCTGAGTTATTCTAACTAAAATTCAAATAGGGAGCCTGAGAAACTGGCAGTTACTTTAAACGTAGCGTTTTTTAAATGAATATCAAATTTTAAATTTTTTTTTTTGCAGCCTGCCGATTTGAAAAAACGTATTGAATCATTGATTGATCGAGACTACATGGAAAGAGACAAAGACAACCAAAATCAATACAACTATGTTGCTTAAAATAAATGATGCATCGATACACCATTAACTAAAGATAAAAATGAATTAGTATTAAATTCAGTTTTTTTTTTGTGTTGTAAGAACCGAAAAATCGTATTGAAGTAATTTTGTATAAATTATTTTAATCATTTAATTTTGTTTTTAAATCAATTAAGGTTAATGAAAATGAATTGGGCTGATATTGTCCTTAGTTTATATTGTACAATTCATGTTTTTTTTTCATTTACATAAATAAATAGCATATTCTTTTCATTTTCTATTTTTAAAATTTGATTTAAAAATCGACTGCAACTTGTAAAGGATTTTAAATCAAATAAATAAATAAGGGAAGAATAGTAGAAACAATTAAAAATAACGCTATACAATTTATACAGTTTTAATAAAAATTGTAATAACAAAAATATTTTCCTCTTCTTCTTAATTTTCATCACTGTATTCGTCTGAAGACGATGATGATGAATTTGCAGATGATGATGTCGAAGAAGAAGAAGAAGAATCAAAATTTCGAACCGTTCGTGATTTATGATCTTTAGATATTTTGTAAATACTACGGAGATCATGCATCAGTGATGTTGGTATTGGAAGAGATTTTATGTCATTTTCAGCCCGCAACACAGAAAATATTGACCACAGTGCATTCATTTTTAAGCTACGAAGTGGCAGATGAATTTCGATTCGTCTTCGTGCGAATCGTTGTTGAGAATCGTCTGTTGTTACAATTAAAGGTGTTGGCCATAGTATAATTTGATTATTCACACGCATTAATTCACCAGTTTTACGATCTACAAATACCCATGGATGTGATATGTATGTGTTTAGATTGACCTTATCGTCAGGATGCAATGTGTTGTAACGAACGAATCTTGATGAGTAGTCAATCCAAAATACATCAACTAATTTCGGTGTTGTATTAACAATTAGTAAAAAAACACGATGGGTTGATTCGCCTGATTTAATATCTGTACTTGGTTCCATATTTGTTGTATGAATATCTAAATGGAAAATAATTTTTTTTTTAAAAACACCGCTAACAAATTTGCACATAGATGACTCTGCAAACGAAATATAAAACGAAACGCAATATCAATGCACCATCCATTTAAATAGCAAATTCTTTAAATAAACAATGGCTGTTTGCGTGTCTATTATTGGAAAAGATGTAAGTAAATAGATATTAAACTTACTTTTTACTCATAAATAATAATTCAATTAACTAACACCTTTTTCCTGTACATGTGAAATGTATGGTGGCAGTTTAATTTTTAATAAAACAAATGGAATTGAAATTTTTATTTTGCACTAGTTTTGACGTTTTTATGATAACATCTGTGGAAAATATATTTAGTAGGGCCATATTTAAACATGGCGATTAAATAAGATAATTTTGTACTAGATTAGAGCGCTATGTTTCATAAAAATTATATTTTCTATCTGTTCGTTGGTTAGTCATTAGAATTCCACAGGAATAGGCTGAGAACATAAATTAGCCTAACCGTGTTACCCCGGACGAGGTTCTCCAAAGTACATCGTTCATTTCCGACAAGATCCCCATTAATGAGATCTACATGTAATATTGAGGTTAACCTTGAAATCCCCAAAATCCCCAAATCAAAATTCCCGAACTCAAAATACCCAAACTCAAAATTCCCAAATACAAAACCCCCAAATTTGTTTTAATTAAATTTTAATCCTACCAAAACTTAGTAAAAACAAATTTGGGGATTTTGAGTTTGGGGTTCAATTTTACTTAAACTACTGTCTAGGAAAAATAAATGAATGAAAAACAAAGACAAGAAACCTAATGGAATAGTCTATCTCTATATCTATAATAACCACATAGACAATTTTCAGGAAACTGCGCACGCAATTACATTGTGCAAAATTTACTGCCATAAAAGATTCGAAAAATGAATAGAAATGACGCAATAATTAAATATACTTATAGAGAGACAAAGAAAAAAAAATGTCTTCTCTTAATGAATAAATTTTATAGATATACGTTTGACAGCACAAAATCATTTTTTTATTATATGAATGCAGGTTTACTAATTATTTTATTAATTTAAAAGATACATAAATTACATACTGCCAGTAAAAATTGAACTGACAAATGTTGTTTTTCATTCATTGTGCCTTAAAATTTGGGGGTTTTATGTTTGGGGATTTTGAGTTTGGGGATTTTGATTTGGGGATTTTTTAAAACATTGGGGATTTTGAGCCGCTCCCGTAATATTGACAGTGAAGTCAGCCTAAAAAAATGGTTCTAGGACAAAACCTCCCGGATAAAATCTCCCCTGATAATTTTTTTAAAACGAACACAATCCGCCCCCCAAGCAAAATCTTTCCTGGACAAGGAGAATTCTATTAGGGAGATTTTGTCCGTTTACCATAAAAGACAGTCTTGAAAACTTAATCCCTTTGTCAACTAAATAAATAATCAATTTATTGTTATACCGATTAACAGAATTTTACGAATGAGAAATTAAATAAAAATCAAATATAGAATAAAAGGATATAATAACCGATAGACATTGACTAGTTTATCTACAGACCCGTTTATATTTAGTTGGTTTTTGTTTTATTTACAGAATTCACCTCAGTACATTGCCACATCAGATTTAGACAAAGAACTAGAATTGCAGTATAGAGTACATGCAGCATTGGATATTGTAGAAGAGAGATGTCTACCAGGCCTAAAACCCACTCCAGACTCAAGAGATCTTTACTTAGGTTTATTATATTCAACCGAAACACATAAAATGTAATGTGAATTAAAAAAAAAACCGAATATTTATTAAAAATATCTTCAATTACAGATATGGCTACGTTACAAATACCAAAATTAAATTTATTATTGTAATTGATTCAAGCAATACAGCATTACGGGAAAATGAAATACGTGCAGTAAGTTCTAATTAGGATTTTTTTTTATATTTAAATGATTTTTCTTTTGTACCTCTAGATGTTTCGGAATCTTCATATACTCTATACTGATGCTGTTTGCAATCCATTTTATATTCCGGGCGAGTCTTTAAATTCAAAGTAAGACTTTAATGGCAATATTATTTTTAATTTTAACATTTTACTTGCAGGAAATTTGATAAAAATGTTAAAAATATAATGTTGGGCAATCAAGTACGACCGCAAGATATAAATAAGCTAGCTCAAGAAGTATCATCCACTAAACTAAATAAGAATTAATTAAGCATTAATTGTCTGTTATTAATAAGATTTAAATATACTTACATAAATTATATTCTGGATCTCTATCTAATTGTTTAAGCTCATAAAGATATGTATTCTCTGAAAAATATGCTTTAAAGATGTGCTAGCTCGAGTTCTCATTTTAGAACTAGTGCTAATTAACACTAGTGTTAGACCGAGGTAGCACTCTGTGAATAAATTGGCCTTTAGAGACAATTTCCTGTATAATAAAACCCTTCAAAGTAAGATCCATACGTGTCATTTTCTGACTTTGTTGGGGGGGGGGGGGTCTGGTGAGGGAAGATGAGGTGTGTCAATATTTTTCAAAAACTACATATTTATATAATCTAGTATTCAGCGCAGAAGTAAACGTCGAATATACAGAAAATAATGAATTTGTCTGACACCCAATATTTAGACTTAAAGCTCTTGAAATTATCACTTCTAGAACCGTATTTAGAACTTTCATTCCAACTTTTTAATATTTTGAAAACGATCAAACTATATTACTGTTGTGAAAAAGTATCTGCAAATCAGATATTACAGTTGGCTATTAACCGGCAAAATCTGAAAATTGATACTTTGACATATGTAGAAAGTGCTCAGGGTAGACACAAATAAAAATGACGGACAAACCTTTACATTCAGTGTGGATGATATACAGAGAAACAAAGGCGGACTATTTCTATCACTCTCACAAATAGATGTGAAAATAAAAACTGAGAAGAAGTAACTAGCTCATCTCACAAAAACAGGAGAAGCCAGTGACGAAAGCCAGGAAATTAGAAGGGGTGAACAGAAGGAGCAGAAATGCCTTTCCCCTCCCTCGAAATCACCCAAAGGCCAAAACACGCTAAATTCAATTCCCAGCACCAGTCGACTAAAACCCCGTAGGAAGAAATCGGAGATATCCAAACCCGATCTAAAAAACCGGATGGCAGATGTAGTAGAAACAGACTTACCAAGGACTCTGGAAAACCTGACCCAACGGGAATAGACCACTGACAATCAAAAGTGCTAGTGAGTTTGACAAGAAGGCATAATTCAATGGCTTCCTTTAGGTGCATCCAAGCAAAGTGCTGCAAGATGTAAAAGCTGCGTCAGCAGTAATTGCAAACAGATTTGCCAAGGAACACCTGGACGTTGCCCTAATTCAGGAAGGTTAAACACCAAATTAGGGCATTAACAGGTGAGTTGGTGTACGATGTTACAGAAGGAGGCAAACCAAGAGCTTGCCTTCTTTTTAGATATATACACCACTTTCTAACTATTGTAGCAAAGATAAAGCAACAGCCATAGTGGAGCTCCAAACTACAACTATGGTAAGTACCATTGAAAAAGTTAAGAATGGAGATTGAATTAGCCGATAAAGCCCTACATTCAACTATAGAAGCATCATACTTCGAATCTTGTTCAGAAAAAACTAGGTCAAGTAATTGTAGTGTTTCCTGGTGGTACGAAAGACTTAGCAAACTCCGACGCGAAACCAGAGCTAATTTTAATAGAGCCAAATCCTCCGGGAACTGGATCAATTATAAACAATGCCTACTTGAATACAATAAAGAGATCAGGAAGGCTTCCCTTTTATATTTTATATACAGTACGGAAGCAAAAAAAAATCCGGTTTTCAAGCATTCCATATGAAATACATGTAAAGTGAAAATTGTTTTTTTTTTCTTTTTGTTGTATGGGTTGGGTATAGAGGGGTATTGGAGAGTATGTAGGGAGTAGGTAGGGATTATTTAGGGGTATGTAGAGGTATGTACGAAGTGGGGGTAATAATTTTAATGTAGTCTAAATTTTTTTTTCTTTTGATAGGTTGGGTATTGGGAGTATTGTGGGGAGTGTGAACAGGATGGTAATAATTTGAGGGTGGTCCAAAAAACATTTTTTGTTGTTGTTGATAAGGTGGACATTGGGACTGGTTTGTATGTAGGAAGTATGTATGTAAATTGTTGGAATAATAATTTTAGGATGATCTAAAATTTTTTCATTTTTCTTTTAATGGATAAGGGTATTGGGGGATTAGAGCGGACTAGTATAGTAATTTTAGGGTGGATCAATTTTGGAAAGGCGAAAGGTGGGAGAAGGGTAGGGGCGGGGTAGTTTTGTACGGAAGCTGCGTTAGTTTTACTTGGCAGCCTTTTTTCTTTCTTTTGCATACGTTATTCTGTTTGGACTTGTACCGAGGCGTCTTGGCCCGCCCGGTACCAGCAAAACCACCTTGCAAATCGGATTTTTTCTTTCTTTTGCAAACGTTATTCTGATTGGACTTATACCGAGGTGACTTGGCCCGCCTGGTACCAGCAAATTCGCTTGCCCATCGCCCAATCGGGTTAGCCGATATAACTGATTACTGTATTGTGTTGTTTTGTGTTGTTTCGTTATTTCCGTGTTGACTCGTGCCTTTCGCGAATTTGATATTTCTTTCTACCCTGGTACCACGGTTTATTTACTCTTGTATAGTTTTTCGGTCAAAGGGGAAGAAAAGGAGGTGTAGCGGCTCGCCTTTGGAAATTGTCTACTGTCGATATAAATTCTGAAAGGAATTTATTCCAACAGTAGACTTTGTTTTTTGATTATTAAAAAATTATTTTAAAAAGATTATTCTTTCAAAAAAATAAAAAAGCTATTCTTTGCAATTTTCTTTAAAAAAGAAATTAATTTATAAAATGCATATAATTCTTATTCTAATAATTATAATTAATGTATTAGTTGAATAAGTGAATAATTAAATTATATATTTTATTCAAAAATAATAAAATATTAAAAAGATAGAAATAATATTAATTCATCTTTATTATTTCTACAGAGGGAAGATTAAAAGTAATTTTTTTTTGTTCTACTACAAGATAGAAATAAATAAATAATATAATAAATAAATAAATTTTGTTAATTTTGGTAATTTCAATATATTGTTTTATTACTATTTGGTATTTTATTAGATTATTAAGTTGAGATGGAGTAGACCTTTATGATCTTGCCATGGTGCGGCGGGGACGCGGCCACGGCTAGAGTAGAGGGTTCTCTCGCTTATTCACTGCCACCCATTCATCCTAATCCTACTTTCCTTGCACATCGACTATCTGTCGTTGTCGAGAGAGACCAAGACCCAACTTCGCTCATATCCCTGACCTAGTCGATGTGCGGTCGTCCCTGGCGGTTCGGTCGCAAGATCGGGCCGTTATAACTAGAAGAAGAATTTTGCATTTCACAAGCTACCGTTACCGCGACATTACAATTTTTCGTGTAAACACATGGCAGTCAATTATCTCTATATAATGGAGATGACTCATCTCAGATGAGGGTATACGAATAGTATTAATTACCTTTAATTCTTCTTTTTTTGAGATTGTACAATTTGCGTCTGTTTACATTCTACACTGTCTATGATGAAAGCTTAGATCAGACGTTGATTGTGATAGGATAACTGGTAAGTTCTCTTTCTTAGTAAGAGTAGTTTACTAGTTCTTAAAAACGTAAAGTTCTCTTGCTTGGTGAAGAGTACCTTGTTGTTTCTTGATTTGAGATAGATATGTTTAAAACGACTCAAATGGGATTTTAAATCTAAACTTTATTTTAATTATTTGCTCTATTTATGTTGTACACATATGCTAAATGTGCTAAGTTTATCAACTGCTGGATCAATTGCATATTGCCGATGTACTCAATGATCATACATGCTATGTTATTTTGATTGACTAATGTGATTCTCAATTGTTGAATAATGTTAAAAAAAATATAAAAAAAATCCAGGGCGATATAAAGTACGGACATACCATACCATACCAAATAAAAAAAATACTGATGGCAGATTTTTTCTTCTAAATATTTTTTATGTTTAATATTAATTTGTTATCGATCAAGATAAAGATAAAGATCACTCTAAAGCCGTGCCTTGCCTGGGCATGTAGGGAAACAAAAGGGCGAACGAGCTGGCTGGGAAGGAAAAAAGGAGGAAGCAGAGAGAGAGCAATGTAGTGAACTTCTCAAGATAAGGCAATTCAAAATTCTACTCGGGACCTATAACCGAAAGAGGAATAAGAAGTAGCAAAAAAAGATTTAGGATGCTGACGGGATTTCTGACAGGCCATTGAAGGCTGAAGGGAGATGGAGTGGCTCTATGAAGATGGAAAGTAAGAAGAGGCACAATAGATCTAAATACAGGTCGAGGTTCATCGATCACCCCCAATCAATCAATCAACCGACATATTTAAATTAGGCATATAATTACTTATACATAATACATAATTATACTTGTTATTTCAAGTTCAATAAATGACAGTGGTTTATGCATGTATGTGAATTGTACCTATGTATGTATTTATATAACCTATGTATATAGTAAGTAAATAAGTGTTAAATACCATTTATTTAATGTAAGTAGGTATCAATTTAAAAAAAGAAACAAAAAATTTTACTTTCTTTCTCAATGATGCATAGCGCAATACCTAAATAATACGATTGATTTAATTTTTTTCTTAATTAGCTAAGTTTCTGTACAATCCAGTGCACATACATAAATTATAAAGGTGAACAATATTTCCAATTTGGTATCAATAGTTTTGTTCAGCTGTTTGTGAAAAGTTGTGTTAATTCAAATATTTGTATCGCTAATGATGTTTCTGAACTTGATGGTAAACTAAAACTTATACTTTGAATATCATTAGCACAAAGCGTTTAATTCTAATTGATACATATACAGTAAAATTTCTATAATTAAGAATCCTTTAAAGCAGATTTTTCTATAATTCAGACTAATTTGTCGCTACTTATTTCATAATATATACATTACTGTTACATATTCCTTATGTTCCATCATAATAAAAGGATAAAAACAGACAAAAACAAATTTGGTTAGCTCTAGAAGAAAATATCTTTTAAAACCTCTCTAATACGGACAACCTCTCTAATTTGGACAACGGACACTTTTTATAGAAAATTTGTCTCTCTCTAACGGACAATTTCGATTTTTTCTCTATGTTTTCACTGGATTTGCTGAGAACAATACATAAATAACTAACAATTTAATCTGTTGTTCTATAAACAAACTGAAATAGCAGATTTTGTAACATGTATAAATTAAATTTTAAAATAATTTTTGTTGTTTAACTAATATATGTATGGAAGAGTACATACATTTGTGATAAAAACGATTAAATTTTTGCAGATTTTCTTTGTTAACTTTATAAAATACAAATATTCTATTTCGTTCTTTTATTTAAGACTTCCTTCCCTACAACGGGCGATTGTGCATATTTGCACATAAGGACGTCTATATAATCTCTTTTCAAATTATAATGTCGTTGCGGCAAGAAAATCTTTTTTTTTAATTTTTTGTATCATATATAAATATATATTGATATTAAATTATTAAATATAAACAATAAAAACTTTAATTTAATTAATTACAAATTGCCATCAATCATCGAAATATTCTTAGGGAATTTTTTTTAAATAAAAAATGATTCTTTTAAATCTCAAAACATTTTTATAAAATGAATGATGATGACTTCTAACTAAAACTAGAGTATCCAATTTTAAGCAAAAATTCAATTCCGGAATTGATTTTTTTTAATAATATTTTTTAAGTAAAATAATTGAAAATTATAAATAAAAGATCTAAATTTTAACAAAATTAATAAAAAATTATATTCATTTAAATTCAACATAAAAAGTAACAAATAAAATGATTTCATTTAAAATAATAAATATTATTACAAGTTATTAAAAAATAATGATTTTTTTTGTTTTTTAAACGAGTGATTATCTCGTTAAAACATAACGCATCGAGTGTTTTGTCGTTTTTGGTGGCAATATTACATGCTACTGAAAAAATTCTTTCCACCTCGACGATGGTTGACGATAGATATATAAGATTTTCATAAATATTGTTAAGCAGTGGCCCTCGGGAACCTTCATTGTCCCAAAATTTAAGTTCATTTCGAAGTGTTTAATTTTACTCCTTCATAGCTCTTTTTCTTGGCGTAGCGACGACATCTTGTTTATACGACTGGTTTAGTGTCGGCTGGTTTAGACGGCTTTTTGGTCATTTGTGATTTTTAAATTAAAAAACAAAGTTTTCAAATTTTACGACGGAAGGAAGGATTGAATGAAGATAAAAGGCCTAAATGTACTAAATAGTACTAAATCGGATGTTGATAGGGAAACAAAAACATTTCCAATCGAACCACCCAAAATTTTACATCATTAGTATTTTATTTTTTGAGTTAGCTGTGGACTATTTGGCTAATAACATGTATTTTGCCTGGTACCCCGTATTCAACTGATCTTCTGGCTGCGGCTACAAAAACAAATGGTAACTGCTCGATTTTTAAAGCTTTCACTTTAAACATTTGTTGAAAACTTATAGATTTCAATGATCGAGTTCAAATACGAGTTTATCGTGGACCAACAAATGAACGGGAGCATTATGCGCCATGGGGATTTTATGTGAGACAACCAGCAGAAGACAATCCAAAAAATTAGTATTTTTGGTATTATTTTTGTTCAATTAAATCGCTTTACAATTTAATTTGACTATATATTAACAATATATTACTTTTGTCAGTAGCGTCTTTTAATGATTTATTGGTTGCAACATTGATCATCGCGTATATGAGTCACATTGTAATTTATATATA
>JANSTT010018600.1:0-13464 GCA_026745375.1 Platyura marginata
GTAAATAATAAACAAGTACTCATACGGGTATATTATAATCGGCGTAGCCAATTTTTACTTCTTTACTGGTTTTTTACATAACGAGAACAGAACCAACCCTAAAGCATAGTTAAAATCGAAATTGATTGCTGTCGAAAGTTCAAAAATTTGCTTGTTGTACATTTTCCATCGAATATATCCTTGCACTCCTATAATATGGATCCGTTTGATTTAGGCACCTCTCTAATATCCAATATTCTATGTTCTGTTTTTGGAAGGAATGGCAAACAAAATGATATATATATATATATATATATATAGGAAAATGAAGCGTGGAGAAAAGAGTAATGATTCAATTTGCAATAAAGTCGGGGTGTAGACACATTCAAACAGAATATATGATTTTTGTTACATAAAAAAAAGGAAGAATTTTATGTGGGGGTTAATAGATATTTTATCATCATCAAATTTGCTTTAATAAAACAATTTAAATATCTTTTAGATTTATATGCTACTTCCATTCTAGAGCTGTTTTATATGTACGTAATGTAATATTAGGTAAATTTGTATGCATAATTTGCCTATCAGCGAAATTTAATTACTTAGTGTAGTGAATGTTGGTCGTTAGTGTTATTGATTAAAATAATTTAAATGAGGCATTAATTTAAGTACGCTTATACAACAAAAGCTTCGTATCTGATACTCTGGTGGATATTATTCATTCCAGTTAAATATTGAGGATTTTTTTTCTCCATTCTCGTAGTTATAATTTATGCTAACGTTTCACAGCTGGTTGGTAATGTCGTTGCGTTGATATAAAAGCAATGCAGATCATTAGAGGAGCCTTATGGAAATCACTTAGTATAACGCCGTTTTTTGTTCTGATAAAAAAATGCTATATAATATGTATAACTTATGTTTTAATGCAAAAAAAAAAGAAAAGATTTTTCATAATTCGTTTAAATCTCTATTTAAGTATCTAATATATGCATACATATGATGAGTGACGGTTTGGGAACACCCTATATTCTTATTGAAATTGTGCTATACAAAAATGTTATCAGAAAATATCAAAGAAAAGGCGAATTTATGGAAGAAGATAAAATCTAAAAACTTTTAAAATCTAAAAAACTAAAAAAGGGAACTCTGTGTTTTCTCTGACTGTTCCATCCGGAACAGAACAAATTAACACACTTGAATTAAAAATTATTAATTAACCCTTGTGTGGACAGCATATGTATACCCCTTTGTCGGACACTTGGCTCACCGGTAAGCTTGAGTTCCTTCCATGCATTTTGTATGGGGAACTCAATTTTTGGGATGCATTTTCAAGTAAATAGGTAAAGTGATCGTTTAAGGGTTAATGTAACGTTAAACTAATGTCAAAGATTGTCAAAACAAAAAAAAACGTAATTAAGTATATAATCTAATAAAATATGAACTATTTAGTAAACAATAGCATGGACTTCCACCGCATGGAAAATGCAAGAAAAGCGGATTACATTTGAATCATGCCCGACAAATACAATCTATACCAATGGAATCACCTCCCGCGCATAAAAGTCGTCGTACAGTTAGATATATATATATATATATATATATATATAACCTTACAAAACTACGGAAATAGGTTTTTATTTTAAATATATGTAGTAAAGAGTTAAGATTTTCCAAAAAAATTATTTGGCAAAAAAAGCTGGAAATTAAAAATAATATAAAAATACACAGTTTGACCCTTAATGTGCCCTTGAATTTATTTACGCCATACTTTCGAATAACAATGACAATGTGCCAAAAAAGAAGAAATTTCAGTCAATTGATACGATTGACTGATATTAAAGATTCTTATAAACTAGATTTGCATGCACAATCACCATACATACAATGGAATTTCTCTCAAGCTACTTAAAACATAATTAGCGGGTAGCGGTAACATCTAGGTAGATAGCCAGGCAGCAATGAAAGCGACGAAAACAAGTGAGTTCAAAGCAAAGTAGGTTTTTGGAGCACTAATAAAACAGTGGATTAAGTACCGGGACACAAGAAAATACCAGGAACCTATAAACTTTCTTATTAAGAGAGGGGCGATCTTAAACGTACAGGACGAAGAGATTATGTTGGCTCCGATAAGCGTCGCCGTAAGTGAACTTCAGATTCGCATGTTGAATCTCACTAAGGAAAGGTGGGATAAGCTAGAATCTTGTACAATTACAAAAGCCAAAAACGACCTGAAGAAAACAAAAAATTTACTGAAACTTAGCAGGCCACTATGTAGAATGGGAGTAGGCATCTACACCGGTCACTGTCTTACGCAAAAGCATACATGCAGGATCGGTCTGATTGATATTGATCTGTGTAGGCATTGCCAAGAACCCGAAATAAAAGAAACCCTAGAGCATCTTCTCTGTTCACTGACTACTTTTTAAATTATCTGAGAGCGCTTTCGACACGTAACATGGGGAAACAATCTACAAATCGCAACTGTAGTAGGGGTGACGTAGGCAACTGCAAGTGCTATGGACCCTAGATGGTCTCTGTGAGGCGCACCATAGGGCGACACCACTAACTAATCAAAAGAGTATCGGATACCTCAAATTGTGAGGTTCTTTTTCTCGCAATCATAAGAATATATCTTAATTCTATGTACATTATTAATATCTCCGCAAATATGTAGAATAAAATCATTAATTTTGATTATTAATATCACCACAAGGATTTTTTTATCGTATAAAAGCAACCATCACGTGATTCCTATTCTTCCTAAAAAAAAAAAGACCGCTGATATCAATTTACTAGAAATAACAATCATTGAAATAATCGTTTCGTTTCATTTATATAAATTATGTTGTATACCAAGGGTTTTGGATAGGCCATAAAATATGTATAGACATCGACAAGCACAAGATTAATGGTATTATCTTAGGCAAAGAAAATAATTTTGAAGTTGTACAGTCGTTTTTTTCTATAGAGCTATATACATAAGTCCTACTGTTATTTCGTAAAGAAAAAAAAACAAGATTAAGTTAAAGCAAAAGGACTTTAAGATCACAAAATGTATTTAGTTTTTATATGTCTTGCGAAATACATGGATAAAATGCTGTATGCTTAGTATGTCGTTGGCCTAGAAAGCAAACCACGTATCAACCACTTTTTCCAAAATCTACTTTTTTATCGATATCACCCTTTTTCGCATCGATATCGATTAAAATAGAGATTTTGGAAAAAGTGGTTGATAGATGGCCGACGATATAGAGGTAAACATTCTACAGTGTGATTGTGATGTTAACCAATAGTAAAAATACGAATCAGTTCTTCTCTATATACCGGAAAGACAACTAAGTTTCCGGTCCGTCCATCTGTTTTCCAGTTTTTCTGGTCTATATATCTGTTATCGTTTTGGTCGTGAATTTTTTGGTACCTTATTTTATAAATGCCAGTTTTTAGATCTGTAAGAGTCGACCTTTAGTCAGTTTTGTCGAGTTTTTGACGGTCGTTCTGTCAATCTATTGATCTGTAGTATTATCAATTTCAATTGATTTGTCGGTTTGTCAGTCGGTTGCTGTAATTCAACCGATTGATTGGTGGGCGAGTCTGTCAGTATATACGTATGTCGTTGCTCAAAAGTATATCAATCCGTCCGTTACCGTTTCGTTGATTTATTGGTATGTCGGTCTGCTAGTCTGTCACCTTGTCGGTCTGCCAGTCTGTTACCTTGTTGGTCTACCAGTTGTAATGCCCTTTTTGCTCACTAGGCACATTACAAACATACTTTTTATTGTATATAATAATTTAAAATAAAATCAGAATTATTTAAAAGAAAGTTACTTTATTAATTAATAATTTAACGACTTAAGACTACATAAATTGGAGAAGGAAGGTAAGATGAAGAACATGTGTTTTTAAAAAACTGGAGGTACCTTTTCGTTTGCTTTTATGTCTTCTTTTCCAGCATCCTACGATGTGTTCAAGATTTCTTATTTCCAAATATGTACTGTAAAGCGATTAGTGTAGAACCAAGAGCCGATTTCTTTGTATAATTTATCTGTTGTATGTTCACGATCTTTTCCTTTTTTTCTATTTGTATGTTTGTCTTCGTATCTTTTAATAGTATTGATCGTTTTGCAGGCTAGCAGTCAACTTTATAACATTTCTAGTTTGTTCCATCAGTATTTTCAATCCCCTACTCTTCTGCAAAACTCTCGCTCAACGAAATGATAAAAGTATAGGTTAGGATAGGATAAAGGAGCTTTTACATTATATTAAGTTTTAATTAGGGAACGAAAAAAAGGGGTCTTACACAGCCTGTCACTTTGTCGATCTGTAGGTTGTTTTATTGTCCAGCTGACAGAATGATTGCATTATTGACCATATTTTAACATTATTCTAAATACATTTAATTATTTACTACCGAAGTGTTTGATTAAACGATGAAATAATTTATTCCAGACTCATAACCATTTCGACATGTTTCGGTGTGGCTGGAACAGTGTGCATAATCTGTTCTTACCAGCGAGTTCCATGTCACCTACAAGATCCGTTAAAAGGAGCTGCACTAGTGTACTCTTTAGTATTCTATTTCTTCTTTTGTAGAAAAAGTAAAGAGCCCAATGTGAATGTAATATGTTTCCGATTAATTAATAAATACATTTTTTTTAAGCAATGGGCCTTCAGAAAATATTTTCTGCCACAACTGCGGTTGTAGGACTTTTCATTTCAGTCGATTATGGACTATGTGACGAGTTTCGTTGTCGTGGTGTTGACATTTCTGTAACACCAACGGTTGGATGGCAAGGCCGTGCTGTATGGACATTAGTGTATGTGGCCGGAATAGCTTTGTGGACCTTACATTTATCTCTATTAGAAGGAGATATTGTCTTATTTTATAATGTGAGTTTTTGTTGTTATTTTGAGTGCACATTATTTAGACTATATGTAAACATTATGGTTGCAGAATTTTAATTCGGTGCCTCCATGTAATACACTAACAACAGTTTCTCGAATTGTATCGAGCGCTGAGTCGGCTCCATCTACAGTACCTAAGCCAATTAAACGTAAACCTAAAGCGCTTCACGTTGCCATGTGGATACATTTGATTTCATTTTTTATAACGATAGCTGTGGGATGGATTGACATAATACCTGGATCGGGAAATGTAAGTTCAATACGACAAAATCCTCAGAATTAGAAAAGATCTTTTCCTATCGATCGGTGACGTCTTATTCAACGTTATTAACCAATTTGTATTTACATTTTTTACAGATCGATTCAATTAATGAATTTTGGCATAAAACCGGCAGAACTTTTCTTTGTCACTTAAATATTAAATACCAAGTACCTGACACAATAAGTCAACAGACAACGCTTGAATTCTTATCAAATTTAACGCCAGGAAGTTACCTTTACAATCAAACCGTCCAGAAATTAAGAAGAAGCAAACGAAACACAGACAACCGACATCTAAGCTACTTTCACAAGAGAATCAATAACCATAAAATTCTAGAAAATTCTGAACTATCCGATGAAGTTGATGCAACTGTTACAAATAGAACCGTTCATCTTCATCTGAACATAACAATTCCCGGTTTGCATCGTATTCAACCAAATAGTACAGCACATAAAAAAATTAATACCGAAAAGTATCGAAAAAAATATAAAAATTACCTCAAATCAAAGCATAAGAATGAAATTACGCCGGCCAACCATAATCAAACACCAGTTAAAGTGTCGGAACTAATAATTAACAGTGAAAATGATCTCAGCAAATGTACACATTTGCAAATTTACTCTTTGCTGTTTGTTTGTGTTTATGTTATGTTTGCCATTTCAATGTTTCACTTTTTGTTTTTGTCTGAATCAGCTGTATTTACGGTGGCTGTTATGTCGGCAACGCTACCAGTTGCTGGAGTATTTTGGTCTTTGTTTAAATTAACAACAAAAAACAACATTGGTAAGTACATTATGACATATTTCAAGTTATTTTATCGTATTTAAATAGATTTTCAGAGGCGAATTAAGTCAGGTGGGGTCCCCAAGCAGTAAAATTTTCGGGGCCTTCAAACTAATTTAGAAAGAAAAAGTTTCAAGAAAACCTTTATTATTCAATTCAATTCAATTCAAAACATGTTTTATTAATAACCAAGAAGAAGAAAAAAATTACAAAAACAGAAAAATTATAAAATTTTAACAAAAAATTGATACTAATTAAACATGGTACGACATTAACGCGATACGTTGTCTGTCAGAACACACCTTTCATTGAGCTCATTTAAAAATTAAACTCACTTACCAAACTTTGCCTTATTCTAATTACACTACAAACATATTCATACAAGCTATCCCAATTCTCTCCATTCAGAACATCTATACATTTATCAATAGACATATTTCTTCTGCCAAACACTTTATTCCTTATATTTCCTAGCATCGGCCACACTCCAACAAAATGGTACACATTTTCTTCCTCTCTCATATTGCATAAAGAGCACATTCTCGCATCATTCGTTCTCCATATTTTACTGTTAAGATCAAGCATTATTATTTATTAAGTTATTAACAAAAAAGAAAATAATCAACAATTCCATTAAATATTTTTATTTAAAAAACATATTTTTTACATGAATTTCCGTCCTGCTTTATTTCTTCCAAACCAAATTCGTCAATTATTTTGGCAGGGTTAATTCGGTTAAAAATTTCCTGCTCTATATACAGAATGGCAGAATATTATTTAATCTTTCTTCTCCCATAGAGTAGGTACTCCTAGTGTACTCCTAATGGAATTGTTAAAAGAAATTTCAATAATATTTCAACAATTGTTTTTAATTGCTATTATTATGATATTTGGATTACAAAATATAATTATTACAAAAAAACGTAATTTTCATCAAATCCTAATGAAAAGACATTTTTAAGACCTCGGCCCCCTTTAGTATTCCGGGGCCGTTTAGTCCGCTTACCGCCACTGTATATATGCAGATAGTCACAATAAACCTTTTAACTTTTAATATGAATATTTCCTCTCCAGATGAGGCCAATCCAAATAAAATTAATTTACTTTATTTGGCGTTTTAAATAACCATCATCCGTAAAGACAGAACTTTAGAAAATCTCTGTAGACCATTAATTTTCTCGACTAAGTCATACCTAAGTCTCCTCATTTCCAGTTGAAACTACATATTGGACAGCTACGCTTAAATATTTTAAGAGAAAGTCTTTTCAGTAATTATTCTAGGATTCAAACCTAAAATCTAAATCAGATACAATTATAGGAGTATGATTTTCTAGAACAGCTGGGCCGCTTTAAGAGCAATAGCAAAAATCCAATGACATATACAGTTAATCAGATAAGAGATACAAAAATGCACTCAACCATCTATTTCGACCTAATAAAGTCCTGGAATAAGGTGATTGATAGTTATCTAAGAACTAAATAGAAATGGCTGTGATAGGGTTCTTAGGCTTACAAGAATTCCTATCCAAAATTGCATATAATTAAATAGGCATTGTTAGAATGTCATTTTGTATTCACCAAAAAATTCTTATCCAAATAGAAACTACTAGGAGCTTCAACGAATTCTGACCCAAAATTGAAGCAATGTCTATCTCTATATCAGGAGCTGTTGCTGCAAGAGTTAATGAACTAATAGTTAACTTTCTAAGAGAGATTGACGTTTACACGTACCTACATATTATATAAGACAAGGTATTTGGTAATTCTTTTTTAATTTTGGAGAATTTTGATTCTGTGAAAAAATATATTAAATTTCATTTACTAGCTACTTACAAATAAAATTTTTATAATTACTCGACTATATTCAATGTTCATATTCATCAGCATGGAATCGCATTTAAACCAAAACTATTTAATTGGGTTAAAGCATGGACAAAGTATTTTACAGCTTCTTTGTTTAAAGTCAAGTAGGTATACTTGTTTTCACAAAATAACTTAGCAGCGAAGTTTGAAAAGGCCATAATACGAATTTGGATTGAAATATTTGGGGACAATACAAGCGTTTGTTAGGAAACTTCTCGAGTGTATTTTTATTGTTTAAAAGGAAATGCAATAACAACATTCTTTCAAAGAAGAAAATTCAATTGTTGTTACTTTAAATATGCGCAATGGTAACTGGATTATTTTATAAGCCAAAAATAACCGTTTTGATTAGATATTTATTGATGTTTAAGAAAGATGCAATAAGCAAATAATATTTCCGTTTGCCTAGTAGCAGATTAGGAGGCAAACGGACTAAGCGACGGCACAGAATCCCGAGGTCTTAGAATGTATTTTCATTAGAGTTCGAGGAAAATAACGTTTTTTCGTATACATACATATATCACATAATTAAGTTAAATGATATTTACTAAAATGACATTGATGTTTGTACTTTTGAAGATGATTTTGACCTAGAGAAAACGAGGACACCATAAAAACCATACCAGACATCTATCGAGGCGCCAAAGAAATATCTTGCACATATTCGAATGTTGAAATAATATTGAAATTTCTTTTGACAATTCCTCGTTTTAAGGCGTGTAAAAAATTATTTAAGGAGTGCACTATAGGAGAAGATTAAATGAGTTTTCTCACTTTTTGGTATTGTGATTCACTTTGAACATGGAATTGTTCACTTCAAACGTCAAAATGTCCAACATCTATTTTGAAGGCGTAAATTAAAAGTGAATATTTCACGTGTTTTTGCGAAGCAGAAAATGCCAACGAAAACGGTAATTTTCATTATTTGCTAAATCATTTCTAATAATATATATATGTACATTGTACATATATAGAATATACGACAATTTTATCTTTAGTGGCACAAAGTGAGGTGTAAATTGAGGATATACCGGCACGTTGTTATCGTACCGACTTTTCTGCAAATAAAGGTGTCAGTTCTTCAGTGAGACTTATGACGTCAAATTTGTGTAAAAACGATACAGTCCTATAAATTGCTGCTTCGATATATCGAAGGGGTCCTTTGCGTCTCTAATATGTCTGTGACTGATACTCAAATAATTCATTTTTTGGTTTTCGTCCTCCAACGCGAACAATAGCGAGAATAAATTAGTTTGAAATAAAGCAACTACCATTATAAAACCTAGGAACTACATTATTAAATAATAATTATTTATTATTACAAAAATTTTGTAAACAAAGTTCAACACGACAACTTTGACGTTTAATTTTCGCACTTTTTTTCAAAAAAGTACTAGATTTGCTACTAAACTAAAAATAAAATGTTCACCTTCACTTAAAGCGAGTTTTGTAATCACAATACCGAAATGGTGAGTATTTTTAACAGATGAAGTGAATATGAATAGGCGAGAAAGCTTACGCGTGAATTTTTCACAATACCACTACCAGATCACAATACCACTGCTGGCATATGAAATATGTATAAAGTTTCCTGTAGAAATTTTCAAAATTTCTTACACGTTTTTTAAATTTTTTTAACAAATTGAAAGTTTTGTAACAAAAAAAGCAAATAAAATTTTGGTCATTCGGTTCAATCGCTCGCTCGTTCGCACAATAACTCAAGAATGCGTTAAACCCTAACTCTAATTTTTCAGGAGAGAGAAAAAACTAAATATTTGTACACAGCATTTCATTAAAAAGAACGTTTAAAAAGCAAGGAAAAACCAATTTTTTCTTTGAAATTTAGTAAAATAATGATGATAGTGTAAAATATCCAAAATTACCAAACCCAGTTTTGAAAAAATTGATGTTACGGCCTTTTGTCAACTAACCATCGATACATAAAAGTTTTTATTTTTTGTACTGCATCTTAGAGTATTATTGATAACCCCCTGGCGGCCATATTTATAAAAAATGGCCTTTTTTTTCTTTTGATATCCCCTACTAGATTTTTGAAAATCCAATGTCGGAAAATCAATTTATGCAATTTTGATTTTGTTATATATGAACGGTTGCTCATACGTCAAGGAGGTATTAGACCTTCAAGAAGAAAAAAAATACAACGATCAATTAAAAGGATTATTATCAATTATATTTAAACGCAAAATAATAATTTTTTGAAAACTCATTTTCAAAGATTTTTTAAAAATTAACACTTTGTATCCATGGATGCAAAAGATAACATACTTTTCTCTTTACAAATATGTCATAGGTTCCGTTCTCTGTCATGTTTTTTACTAACAACAATTTGCTTTTTTTGCCTGTTCTCAGAAATGAATGCGGTGAAATATTTTTTCTTGTTGATTTTATTATTAGTAATTCAAAATTACTGTAAAATAAAAAATAAATTTATTGCAAAAACTTATGATTTCCAAATTTGTTGTGCTTGTCCGAATTCTAACTTGAGTAACTGTAAATAAAATTAAGGCAAAAGGAAAAAAAAATTATTTGAGAAAAATTTTGTTATAATTTTTGTAATTTTAAAAATCTACCAATTACTTACGGCCATAAAATAATTAATCAACAAACCGTTTTCTTTAAAATATTCGTCAAAAAGTGTAAAAAATCCTACACATACATACATACATATACATATGTAGTACAGTACATATGGGAGGTAAAAATTAAATTCAACAAGTGTGCTTCATTTCAATTATGTTTTGTTTGAAGTTAACCCAAAAATTTTATAAAATTTATTATTAATTTTAAAGTGCTGGTAGTTTGTATAAAAGCCACTTAACTCTCTAACTGAACACTGGGTACAGTTAAAATAAATTAGCGTCGTAAAATTTTAAAATTAACCCTTTATGGTTATATAGTTCATGGTCTATATATATATATATATATATATTTATATATTTATATATAAGAGATTACGAGATTGCCATTGACTGTTTTGGTTTCAATTTAGAAAATAGTTAATTATTAATATGGCAAAATGGTTACCATAATTACTTACAACTCTTATACCTATTATGCAGATATAAAAAATCGATGATAATAATGTACCAGATATGCGGCTTTGTATCTTTTTAACTTTAACTGCATGCAGTAAAATGATAGTTTGTGTCGATAATTAAAACAGAAAATGATAGCCAAACGTGAGGATTGATGAATGTACAATTGTACAAGTAAATCGTCAAAGTTAAAGGGTAGAAGGAAGGAACAATAAAATGATAGAAAAGATAAGTGAACTGGACTGAATGAACGAACAAGAATATGAACGGAATATACAAACGATAGATATGCAGGTTTGCAGGCCGATGAACTTTTAGTGACGGAAAGATATAGACAGCACCTAGGAAGAGACGAATGTCCGATGGATATACAGGTAAATAAATTATCAGATGAGAATTGAAGATGTTAGGCAGAGGCATGAGCTTGAGCAGGCTGACAAACAGACGAATTAAAAAGTGGACAGACGCAGTGCCGGATTAAGCCTTGTGGGGGCCTATAGGCTAGCGAAATCTATGGGCCCCTTCGAAAATTATCTGACCTTTGTTCGTCTATATAGATTTTCGGCTTGAATCAATTTGTGAAGATTATATTGAAAGAGCAGAGGCCTGTAGGCTACAACCAACCAAGTCTTTAGGTTAATGCGGCACTGAACAGACGAATGGATAGGCCAAACAAACGAGAAAAATAAAGTGCAAATAGACATAAAGACAAGCAGATAACCGAATAGATAGATGAAAAGATGTAAAAAGGTGGACATGGCAATCTTTATACAGATGTAGGAAGCAAATTCCATGTTGCTACCCCATGAACAAATAACGACCTGTTCATACAAGTACAAGGTTGATGAGAGTTAATTATTATAATGTAGACACATATTCTGTACTTGTAAAAACTAGCAAGCAAACAACCAATGATATCATTACGGACAGAACCAATACTCTCGTAGCGAATAAGAGCAACAGCAAATCTTACAAAGGAATTGAATGCACATTCCATCAAATTCAAGGATGTGGATGTAACAATATTTTCATTAAGTGAACTCTAATGTACAGTGGAAACATCCTACAAATACGCTAAAGTGTTCTTAGTTCCCTGCAGACTTTAACCGCAATGTAATTAGAATGGTCAATCCATGTAAGTTTATTGTTTAATATCATACCTTAATTTCTCACCGAATGAGAGAAAGAAATTTTTTTGTCATCTAAGAAAAGTGGTGAGGGTTCAATTAGCACCCTACCAAAACAAATAGTCATAGTTAGCTTGGGTCTTTTTAGTGTTTAAGATGGATAGATATAGACAGATAAATTGATAAAAGACCAAATAGGCGGACAGTACGGCAAATGACTCGGGCGAAGAGACGATATAGGTAAATTGACTTTTTTTGTGAGTGAAGACAATATAGATAATCGAATAAACGGACGACTATTGATAAAGGTATTTATGTACAATTGTACATATATAAACAAACACAAATAGCATATTTATCACATTAAGAGGTGTTACAATCAAAATACTGAAATTTACAAAACCCTTTAATAATACGCATGGATAAAAGTAGAAAACCCTAAATTACAGAGTAAATTCTGTCGCTATAAGAATTTGATATGCTTCAGTTAACTTTCACATTTTTGCGTCCCATCTTGTTGCTTTGCAGAGTTCTTAAAAGTAACATCTTCATAATATTCATACATATCAGATAATAATAAAATTGTAACTTTTGTTGTTGTTTGTCTGATTCGGGGAAAATCACATTAGACTATAAAATGTATGCACCACAACACGTATTAGGATTTTGATTTTTCTATATATTTTTCTCGGTAATTTTAAAATTTTAACGCATATGTATGCGGTGTGGCCAACGCTATGCTCTTAGTTTTAAAATATGTATCTCTCATATACAACTTTTGTTCCGAACTTTAAAAAAAATCCACACAAATTTAAGAATTTTTATTTAATTGAACATTTGATGTACATTCGTCCCTCAATTTGCACGGTATTTGATTTACACGGTTTCGCTTTTACACGGTTTGCCAATTTAAAAAAAAACTTTTATTTCTATTATTTTATATTGAACGAGCTCATTGCATGTTGTGTCTCGTTTTACATGGTTCGGAATGTATCTACCGTGCAAATCGAGGGATGGGTGTATTTCATTGATTATGAAAAATAATGTCAATTAAATGACCGCCTTTCTATCATTTGCAGCAACCGATCCTTTCGAGATAATTTTCGATAACTTTTTCGTACATTTCGTGAGGTATCTTTGCTATCACTTTACGGATGTTGGTTTTTAGGTGCTTCAACGGGTTTTTCGGTGTAGACGCGTGACCCCAATTTTTTCACTACGTTGCGAATTATTCGCTCAATTTTAACGTGTTAAGCGGTGGTTAAGCGATCCATTTCGTAAGGCAGGACACAATTTTTAACTTGGGAATTATATTATGGATTATAGTCAATGCGCCCATGTTTTTTATCTTTGTATTTTTTATTCGATTTGAACTAATTTTGAACTGTTGTGATGAATTATTACAATAATTTATAAATTTCTAGGTTTGCAAGACAAGGAGATATCTAGATAAAGCATGGATCTAGATATCTCCTTGTCTTGCAAACCTAGA